>JAJONQ010031071.1:0-12120 GCA_036250385.1 Solanum microdontum
CATTACAACCAAATGAAAGTCCTCTTGATTCCTTGAGAAATATGTGTGAAAGTAATAATACACTATTGGCAAGCTTATGGTATGTTGAGAAAAGTAAGAACCTCTTTTGTGAGGGTGAGTTGATAGTTTGAAAAATAGGCCTTGTTGATAGTGCAAATTGCTTGAGTAAAAGGCTTTACTAAACATAAATAAGTGAGGGCATTCATGGCATGTGTAGGATTATCTAATTGGTGTGGTTGTATGAGTTTGCATTAGCCCAAAAAAATAATAAAAGGGTCATTCTTTGAGCGTGTGTTTTACTTGGTGTAAATGTTGTGAATTGTTGCATCCATTGTGAACTACAAGATCATGATTAAAAATGTTTGGTTGATTTTAAGGTGGGTTGATAAGTCCAAGGGTGGTGAAAATGAGTTGATAGACTAGAGATTGTTTGAGGACAAACAAAAGTCTAAGTGTGGGGTGGTGATCTTAGACATATTTATATGCCTAATTTGTCAATAATTGCCCATAAAGTGCTTAAGTTGAGGAATAATCTTGAGTCTATTAGCTTGATTTTCGTTATACTTGTGATGATTGTGCACTTACACACATGATTAGTTGTTTCATGAACTATCAAAGGAAGTGGAGTTGGAACGAAGAAAGACAGAGCAAAGATGTGCAAGAAAATGGCCAAGGAAAAAAACACCAGTGGCTGGCGCACTGGTTGGCGCGGCGCGCCACTGGTGATACATCAGAGAAGAGTTTGTGGAGTGCTGCGAGGCGCGACGCGCCAAGGCCTGACATTCAGAGGCACCCCTCAGGCGCGCTGAGAGGCGCGGCGTGCCAACACTGATGCAGTTGGAGCATGTTCGTGGGGAGATAAGAGGCGCGACACGTCCCTCTTTTGCCGACTTTTCCAAGTTTTAAACATTAAGTAGGATTCCTAAATTGAGTAGTATTTGTTCCCAACTTTTCCTATTATTATAAATAGATCCTTAGGGCTCCATAATCGTGTTAGACTTTTGATTGAAGTGGGCAAGAGCAAGAATTCACGTTTGTAATAGATTTTTATCCTTTAACTCTTCTGTAGTCCAAAAATTACATGAACTATTGGATTTTCTTGTTTTCTAATAGTATGAGTAGCTAAACGCCCTAGTTCTGGGGCTGTAGCTACGAATTGATTGTTGATTATTTAAGGCTTGTTGAATTAAATCTTGGTTGTCATTATAAGTTACTTCTATATTCTTGTTTTAGTATTTATGCTTGCACACCATAAGATAAATTTAGTGTCTAATCTTAAAATCGAGAGAGGAGAGATTAGATAGACCAAAAAATTAGAGAGCTCGGCCCACCCATTAGATTGAGGCGATTAGTGTTCAGGAGTGACGCCCAGACGAACACCTTGCTTGGTTACGAAATAGGATGAAATCTTAATGCTCGCCAGTTAGTCTATTTATCCCCGCTCAACGATGTAGTTAGATAGCTAATTGGGGTAGGCGACGAGAGGTGTATAACCCAGATCATACCATCAACCTTATAAACCAGTAACTTGACAACGAAAGTTAGTTCTATGCCAATAATATGATACATGATATTCAATTTATGCTGCAGCCCTGGAATTTCTTTTTACTTGCTTGAAACATAATATTAAAGTTGTTCACAAGTAGTTACTTTCATTTAGTTCATAATTAGTAGTAGTTACCAATAAATCATCAACTCTTGAAAAGATTACTTTTTACTTTTAGTTGTAGAATTAAGTGAATACAAATTGATCATAAGTCCCTTGGGAACGATAACTCGTTGCTTAAAGAATCTATATTACTTGCGCGACCACGTACACTTGCGTGTATACTGGAGAGCAACAAGTTTTTGGCGCCGTTGTCGGGTATAGTGGCTGGGAATGGTTCGCCTATCAACAAGAGGTGAAGTATATGGGTGACGAATTTGTGAATGAGGTAAGGTTGCAGTCGCAATTTCCTATTATATATCAGACTGTGATTGATTTGGGACTGAGGTTTATATTTGACAATCCGGGAGATTACAATTTGACGTTAGTGAGAGAATTTTATGCTAATTGGCTAACTGAAACAAAATATAAGACTGTGCCTATTAGGGGGAAAGATGTCAAGTTTTCTACCCGAATTGTGAATGAGTTGTTAGGAACTCCGAATGTTGACCCTGATGAGTTTAATAACTTTAAGGATAAACCTCCTTATAGGAATATCTGACATACCTTGCGTGGGGTTGATTCGATTGCTAGGTGGGAGCAGAGTAAGGATACTGGGAGGCATAATACCCTCCATTTTGCTAACTGTAATTAGGTTGCTAGGGTATGGCTGAATATAGTGTGTAGTGTGTTGTTGCCTGCCAAACATTTAACTCAGGTGACAAGAGATAGAGTGGTATTAGTCTATATGCTAATGAAGGGAATGCCCATTAATGTTGGGGCGATCCTGAGGCAAAATATGATGAAATTTAGGAACAATTTGAGGTGGAGATTTTGTTACGGGGATTGATTACCCATTTTCTGAGGGCTGAGGGTATTGAAGAGGAAACAGTGGACATGACCGTTGCTTATCACCCAGATCTGACGGGTAAGTTAGTTGATGTGACCCTCACCAAGGCGCTAGACACCTCTCATAGACATGTCTTGTTTGCCCAAGAGAGGCAATCCCGTGATGACAGTGTCATGGCAAGAATGTTTGGGATAGAGGAATTGCAGCTGCGGATAGGTGGTCGTCCAGTTACAGATGCAGAGATGGAGACCATGGCAGAGCGCTACCCCTTGACTGAGAGTGCAACATTCTTTAGTTCTTGAATTACACATGCTAGGTTAGATATTTCAGATATTTCAGATATACATGCCTTAGTATATGAATGTACCATGATTAGTTTATATATGCACATTCTCAATTTGCATGTCAGTTTGAGCTATCCAGTATATTATAGAAATTCGTTCATAATCACTTAATCTATTGGGAGTAGCATAATATCGAGTTGGACTAGGGTTCAGCGTACCCATATAGTCCCAGAACTACGAGCCACATAGGTAGGAATTCACCTCCGTGGGAATCATTTTAGTGATCACACCAGCATGCCTCTATACCTTTGGCCGGGTATATTGGGTCCTCTCGATGGGGCGTATATATCAAACTCCACATTTTGCTCATATGGTTTTATTATCGGTTATTAGTAGCTCCCATAGTTCAGTCAAACTCTATTGCATTGACCACTTCAGTATAGTCAGTATTACAGTCTCAGTATGTCATGAATTTGGTCATTGCATTCAGTTAGTTCAGTATTTAGCATCTATATCATGTTAAGATTATTTCATTGCTTTATTGCTTTGTTCAGTTATATGTTTATTTCCGTTTTACTCTATCTCGTATGCTCAATACATTTCAAGTACTGACGCATATATTGCGGTACATCTTCTCGTGATGTAGGTTCAGGCCCTTAGCAGTCAGATCACGCTTAGATCGGTTCCCCATCTCCAGTTCATCAGCATGAGTGGTGAGTCCTCATTCTCCGAGGACTAGTGACATGCTTATCTTTATCGTTTTTAGCTTTAGTTTCAGTTTTGCTAGATCTAGTTGGTGCTTGTCCCAACATTTCTAGTCAGTTTAGAGGCTTATTTCAGACATAGTTAGATTCGGCTTAGTATTTGAGTTTGATATTTCTCTTATATTAAACTCTCAGTTTTACATATATTTAGTTTAGTATATGGGTATTCCCCATCATTTTCATTTTCATGATTTAGTTTTCCACAACAGTTATTTATCAGTTTATTATCTTTAGTATGCTCATGATCATTCCAACAGGGTTAGCTTGGGATCACTTGTAGTCCTAAGTCCCGTGTCTGCATCTCGGGGGTTAGCTCAGGGCATGACAATATTTCAGCATGAACCCTATGAATTGAGTATTCCTGAGATGAGTAGTATTTTTGAGTTCTAAGTATTGATTTTCTATATTGTTATTGAGATCCCTGAGTTGATTCGTTCATGTCTATATTTCAGCATGAACCCTATTTCGAGTTAAAAATCTCGAGAATCTTTTAAAGCCAATATTTGTGTTTTAAACTGAGTTTTTGAGGAAAGTTTAAAGAGACATTTTTGAGTAAAGTTTAAGGGAACTGAATATTCCCAAATGTTTCATTTTTATATAAAGAAAGAGTAATATTTTGAGAACATAGAAACTTTTATTTTTAAACGAGTTTATTAGTTCACAGATATTTTCGAGCATTTACCTCTTTTATGAGGATAGTATGAGCAATTATCTCAAACTAGAGAAAGAACATGTTTTATACATTTGAGCACAAGTATATATTTATTGGGAGTAGTATTAAGCACCGATATGGTAATAAGTTCAGCAACTCATATTCGTCATAGACCATGTAGCCAACATGGGTAAAAGATCACACGTTTTAGGTGAATCCTTAGTGCCTTTAGGCATAGCTTAGTGGAGCCACTTAGTTGAGGTGTTCTATACTCCAGCAAGGTATAGGACAGTTCTGACAGTGTGGATGAGATGATGCATCATCACGTAGCTCATAGTGATGGTTGTTTATTAGAGAATATCCCAAAATAAGAGTAAAAGGTATTTTCTTGTATTTTTATATACATTTTTGAGTTCATAGCTATCATTTATGAAGCTTTAAATATGCAATTCTTTTGTTACTGGTTTTGTAATGAGTTTAGTTGAGCTGAGTACTCTTCCAATCTTGTAAGTTCAGTTATCTACGTTTTCAGTTCTCATTGCATACTCGTACATTCAATGTACTGATGTTATTTAACATGTATCCTCTTATGATGTAGATATAGATGTTCAGAATTATCAACAAACGGCTTTGTTTAGATCACTCTACACTCTAGTTGGCTTTCGTTGGGCCTCCTTGTATTCTGGAGGACTTCACTTTACTTTTAGTTTAGTAGTTTTGAGATGTTGTGGGTCTTGTCCTGATATCCCTATTTAATAGTAGAGGCTTCATAGATAGTTATAGTTGAGGTGTCTTTTAGTATTCACTTTCCTTGAGTTGTTTTACAAACTTTAAGTATTCTATTGATTATTTTCCAGACCATATGAGTTGAGCTATTGAGCTTAACGGATTTAATTCAGTTTTAAGCATTATGTATACTTGAGTTAGTCTTCCGCTTGTAGTCAGCCAGTATGAGGGTTCTCTTAAGGACCAATAATGGTTCTCAAAGTGTTGGACACATCCAGGGTGTAGGCTTGGGTCGTGACATTAAATTTCTTTAGGATAGATAGTGGGTTCTGTGGACTCAGATTGTTTATTTTCTATCTTTCTAGTTCATTTTTTCTGTTTATGTTTTATTAACCTAAATACAAGAGATACCATATATATTTTTTCCTTTGAACCCAACACATCAAAAAAATTTCTCTGGATATTTTTTTATGTCTTTCTAGTTCATTTTTTCTGTTTATATTTTACTAACCCAAATTAGATGCACTAAATATTTAATATTTAATATTTAATAAGATATTATTGTAGTGACTAGGTCATTTCTTCGTTTCAGTATTTTATTCATCGTTCAGAGCATTTCTATAGAGATCCCAAGACATTTACGACTTGTAGAGACTGATTACCTAATTTTACGTTTGGTTTTTATGCAAGTTTTAGTGTTTTCAGGATTCTAAACCTTGAATGGTCATTTTTAATCAAGACTTCAAGAAGATGACTTATGAATCCACTTTTGACAGTTCCATCATCTCCAGAAGGGTTATTTTAGTCTAGAACCATGGTCAATACGACTCCCGAGGCTTTTAGCGTGAGTCTGTGCAATTAGGCATTTTAAGTTTCAAGTGGCCTAAGTTTGACTTTAATCAATATTTTGAGTAAACAAAATATCTTCAACAAAGTTAACTCCGTAATGTGAATTTTGGTCTAGAACGACACTTTGTTCGAATCATGAGGTTTTTGAGCTAATTCCGAGTCCTATTCTAGATTTTTGGCTTAAAATAGAGTTTGGGGGTGGTTCCACTTTTTATCAAGATGACCTTGTATTGGAATTTATGATATTCTATTAAGTCCAGAATATCAAAATTTTTAGGGTTCCATATCTTGCTTGCGTGCATGGGTTTCGAACAAATTTGGAACATCTTGACGGAGATTTTCAACTTGCCAAAAACCAATTGATATGCATCAGCTAGTGCAGGATAATATGACCTTTGCGTTTGGGGGCCTACGGTTCCGTTCACGGAGGCAAGGCAGCCTTGTCGCCGTGTACGTGAGGGGCCACATTCGGGGGATTCCCTGCAGCAATTGCAGAGGGCCTGTTCTCTCTTGGTCATGTTCTCAAGTTCCACGTTCACGAAAAATAGATTGGACTGGTCTTATTTAAAATCCAGTCGTGTTGTCAGCCGTTCTTTTAGACTTCAAGAAGCGATTTGTCCCTCGTTTAAGCTCGGAATCGAGTGATTCAAAGTCCCACGCATACAAAATTATCGTGACTATATTGTGGAGTTTTCGAAAGTGGTTGGGAGACTCTCGTTTGAGGTGAATTATCATTTAACCTTTATGTTCTTATTCTTTGATTGGGCTTAATTATTTTTTCTTGCATGTTGATTGGCTGTGGTTGTTATGAGCCCTTTATTATATTTCTTTTTGGAAATAATTTCATGGCATTGATTAGGACCTCTTGGTGGAGTTAATTCTAGAATTCTGACGCGGGTACCACAACTCCCATTTGACTCCAAACTTTGTTCCATTCCATTTTATGTTTTTGGTGTTTAAACAACTGATATACCAGGAGTTTACGGTATTTTTGATACATTTCTCATAGAATTTGTGTGTGTCTAGGGCTATATTGTATTAGAAATAATGTTTATGTGATATGTTTGCAGGCAATAGGCTTGGACGTGGTTGAGTGAGATGAAAGCTGAAAATCTATAGAAGGAGTAACCCACGAAAGGGTCCTACGGACCGTCTATGGATGGCGTAGATGGAGCATCAGGGAAGTCTAACTAAGTGTGGAACTACTGATGCAACCGACGGACCGTAGGTTGACCCACGGGCCGTCCTGCACATCTGTCGATTGATTCAGAAATTTGAAGTTCCAGTACCTGATGAAAAGGTCTAAGTATTGAGCTACGAAAAGGGACCTATGGACCGTAGGTCGACCCACGGTCCGTAGGTCGACCCACGGTCCGTAGGTCGAGTTCATCGATCGAAGCCGCGTCCCAGAAGTTTATTTCCTTATTTCATTTCCTTTTATTTTAGGACATGTGTTTCTATATATAGAAGTGTAAGCCTCATTTTAGGGGTTAGACATTGTTATTATCTCTTAGTTCTTTGGTTTTTGGGAATTAACTTGCAAACATTAGCAATTTGATTTCCGCATTTGGTTTTATTCAAGTTTAACTGTGTTTCTCAATTGAAGATTTGGTTTTTCAGTAATTTATCTTGTAAGTTCATGAATTCTGATATTTCAAGCATGAGTAGCTAAATCCACAACTAGGGTTGTGGGAACCATGATCAATTAACAAAGTATGAATGATAATTAAGTAATTCTAGAATAGTGTTTATGCATGTATTATTAATTCTTTCGTTTAGAAGTCTTTTTAACGGTTGCTAATGTTAGAACTTGCCTTGTTGCTACTTGCCGAACCAAGGAGGTAGTTAATATGAAAAGAATTAATAACAGAGATTTAGTGGATGCTATCTAATAGTCTAATGTCAATTGGTGTGAGGGTGAAAACTAAGGCATACATTGATGTGATGTCTAATCTGAGGTAAAGGTAAGGGTTAGTAAAGCATACATTGGTAGCCGGACCAAGGTGCACAATGAAATTCCCTATTTGGACGACCAATCACTTAGGGATACATAACTTACCAACTTTGCAGGTAAAACAGTAGGAAAAAATTACTATTATTAGGATTACTATGTTAAGAGCTCGTGGGAACACATACGCTTAGTTTCTCTCTAATATTGATAACAACAAAGTTAAATCTTGTCTTGTATACTTGTTACTTATAATCAACAATCTGTTATTTGATTACAACCCTCCCCCCCTTTAGTTTACTTGCTTCGGATATAGTTTGACTAAACGGAAATAATAGTTAGTGTAATTTTGGAGCACGTGTGGTCGATCTATAGGTAGGATACAAGTTCCTTTATATTCAAATTGAGATTGAATATGTAAATGCATGCTTATTAGAGTGAATTGGGGTGGGTACCTAGTTATTATTATTTCTCTTCCTAGATACAATGTTGTAGGATTGTTCGACATTGTTTTGGGTTTAGTACCATGCTAGTTGGGGTTTATATGAGTTATTGCGTGTTGTTGTGTATTAATTGCACTTTTTATCTGTAATGAGCATGGTCGGCCTTACTATAGGATTAGGCTAGTGTTAACTTAGATTTTTTTGTCTTCAACGTAATTTCAGATTGACTAGATCCTTATAGATTGGAGTAGCAGACTTGAGTTTGATAGTATGAGCCTTATTTAGGTGATTTCACAGCTTTATAGATCTTTTGTCCTCTCCCTTTATTTTTGCGGCTGTGATATATTACCATAGGTTTTGTGCTTTTGCGGCGACATGGGATTGGATTGTTCTAGGCTTGAAGCCTTTTATTGATTCTTTGTGAGTGGACGTTGTTCCAGTGACTTGGCATTGATATTTGAGATCTTTTTCAGAGTCAACACACCCCTAGATAACTCTTACTAACTGGGTGACTTACGCCCTTGGGAGTGGACTGACTAGCGTTAATATATGAGATCCTCTTCGAGGTTGATATGCCCCAAGGTCACTCTTGCTAGCTAGGATGGGAGTGGATTGGCTGGGTGGCCTAGATTGGTTTTCACTCTTGCTAGCTGGGCTGGGAGTTGACTGGATTGTTGGGTATTGTGGTTACTTGGGATGGGATCCCGATTGTCTCTTTGTGGTACTCTTCTCTTAGTATACTTATTCTTTGTACCTATCGGGCTTATGGGGGTTCATTTGAGTTTTATTCAAATTAGTGCCCGAGTGTATCTTCTAGGTTATGGGATTCAATTAGGTTTAGTTTAGATGTACTTAGATTTACTTTCGGTATTCTCGTGTGCTTTCTTTCATATTCGTTTGGACCTCTATTGTTTCTAGATTTTATCTTTTCTTATTCTCTTTACCATTCTTGCTCAGTCGGCCATTGATGCCTACTGAGTACCTTTATTTTAGTACTCATGCTACACTCTACATCTGTTTTCTAATGCTGGTCCTAGTAATTACTATCAGTGGTGATTTTTTGTGCCATCTTCAACAGCTTTTATGATAAGAGATGTGGGTGAGCACTTGGCGTCTTGGATCAGCATGTCTCCTTCTGTATTTATGTTTATATAGTCTTTTTCCTTTGAGATGACTTGTGTGTGGTCCACTTTTGGGAGTTGTACTTCCATTTTAGATAACGCTACACTTGTGACTTCCAGGTTCATTTATGTTTATATAGTCTTTTTCCTTTGAGATGACTTGTTTGTGGTCCACTTTTGGGAGTTGTACTTCCATTTTAGATAGCGCTACACTTGTGACTTCCAGGTTCTGGGAGGGATTCTCTTCATCTATAAATTTTTGTTTTCTTCCGCTCTGTTTTGTTTTATTGTTATAATTTTATTTCTACTGAAGTTCTACCCTTGTACTCATTACCTTTCACTATGAGTTAAGGGTTTGTTTACCTGCTGGTGGGTTATAGTAGGTGTCATCGTGACTCGAGGAGTCGAGCCGCAACAATTATAATAGTCAATTAACTTTGGAAGGATATAATCGTAATCTAGCTTTCAATTATGAAACTTCCCACTTATAGAATAAGTATGATGGTTATTCTAATTAATTAGTATCAACTATATATCTCAATTCCGACAGGCCCGTTGCATTTCAATATTGCAAAGAATTTTTCATTTTAGTTCTAAAAACATTTTTTCAAATAAATATGTAACAACAATAACATAAAACATATCAATTTGAAGCATGTTAGTCATAACTTTAAAAGCCTATTGAAAAGCCAATAGCATGATAGTCTTGTTATCTAATATTTCAAAACTTGTAAATAGATTAATTTTTTTCTTAAAACAAACATCAAATATAATGTAAGTGCTTGCTTAAGGCTTAAGCACTCTCAACTTAAAAATTGGTCATCTTTTGATTACTAAAATCCAATACAAGGTAAGTGTGTTAAAATATTTTCATCACACCCTTTATCTTTATTGATTCTGGCTATATAAATTGGTTTCCTACTCATTGTCTCTTAACACACTGAGACTCTCTCTCGTCACAATTGTTGTTTATTTTTTTCTGCAAATCTCCACAAGTAATTATTTGTGTAGAAAATGAGGATCCATTCTCATCCTTCCTCATCTTCAACCGAAGGTTCGCTCGAAAAATCCTTCTTTTACTAATCCTTAGCTTTTTATTTTCTTGGTGTTTATATTTGCGATCATACAACTTGTTTATTTTGATGTGAATTGCCATTTGTTTTGCTTGAATCTTACCGATTACGTGAGTAAAATGGAATTTTTAAGGTGTTTTGTTTTGGTGGAATTCACACATTTTTCATGTTTTATTCGGTTAAAAAAATGTTTTTCTAGAAAAAAAGTAATAAAGAATCATAAAAATGACTTCCCTGCAAGAAGTTCATTTATCCAACCCATAGTGGGATGATTTTGACGTCAAAGGAGTGACATCCTTGGTTCAAATATTAAATGAAATTAGACTAAGTGAATTATTCCCAAATCTCATGATAGAGTTTCCTGGTACTTGTATTGATTGGAAATAACAGGTGTCGAGAGATAGTCAAGGTGTGCACAAAACTATAATACTAATAGAAAATGTTTGTCACTTACTATTTGTTTGTATTAAGGAATAAATGGGTTGATTGATTGAACTGATATTATTAATGATAAAGAGTCCCACATTAGCCCTTTAAGAGATGCATGCAGCACCTTATATGACCATGGACACTCTTCCCTCTTATTAGCTAGGTTTAAGATGAATTGAACACCAATATAAGATCAATCCAAATGGATTGATGGTTGACTTTACTCATCAACCATAAAGAAATTAAACAACAAAGAAAGAGAACGATAAATACTAGTATAAAGAAAATATAAAGTTTAAAACTTTTTCTTGTATCGGGGACAAAACTTCTATAAATAGAAAGGAAAAACAGGAAGATCATTAAATAAGGTTTGTGAATATTATCGGGGAATATGATATTTCCTAATAGGTATATTGTGAGTATGTTCCCATCCTTAGAAACAAGTGGGCCAATTTGGTGTAAGAAAATGTCCTTTTCATTTTTTTTTTGTGTGTGATGAAGTATTTCTTTGAGATGGCATGTGTCATACATATCTATATCCACTATATGTTTTAGATAACTATAAATGAGGATGACGTTATCTTATATCCTTTGATTCTAATTACATTGGGAGCATCGACAAAGGTATTCCATATAAATTTTATTTTTCATGTCAATATTAATATGCATTGAATAGTTTATGTACATGATTAATTATATGATTGTTGGTTTAATCATCTATGCAGATGAAGCTAATAATTTGTTGAATGTAGCCCAAGCTAGTGGATTTGTTGATACTGATTTAATTGCGGAAGCAGTTTGGCCCAATATAACAAAAGGAAGGAGATCAAATAGAACAAAGGGTGACTTGAGTATTAAAATAAAAGAAGAGCATATAGAAGAAGATGGTGTAATGAATGATATAGGGAATGGTTGTGACCATGTATTGATGTGGCATATATGGAAAGAAGAGAACGATAGGTGGATGAAAGAAAACCATTCACTTTATCTGGACTTCAATAGTCAGAATGAGTTTATGACTGAAACTGCTGAGCAGCCATCTGATTTGATCATACCCTTGCTATGGTACCAGAGAGAGTGGTTGGCTTGGGCTTTGAAGCAAGAAGAATCTATCACTAGAGGCGGTATTCTTGCTGATGAAATGGGGATGGGGAAGACTATTCAAGCAATAGCTCTTGTGCTTGCTAAACGTGAAATAGGGAAAGCAATCTCAGATTCCGGTTTGCTGTCACGACCCGGGAGCACCCCCTAGTCGTAACCGGCGTACTCGACCTCGAAGAGGTCTAATACAAGCCTCTTAGCATTCATTCATCGCATAGACACTAAAACCATAAGG
>JAJONQ010031072.1:0-24939 GCA_036250385.1 Solanum microdontum
TGCTCTAAAATTTGGGTTAGACCCATTTCCCACTCAATTTGACCCCCTAAACAAGAATATGAAGTTGGATTTTCGAAAAACGAAACGGATTTTTTTTAGATATAGCTAAACAAGTTTCCGGTAACTTCCGAAGCACATTTTTAAGAACTTTTTGGGTCATTTCAAAAACGATGCAGGACAAATTTCATCAGTACATTGAATGTATGAGTATGCGAGGGGAATATTGAACATAACAGAAGCTTGAAAGGATTCTGAAAGAAACACATACCTTGGCTTTACTCAACTCATGAATAACTTAACTCAATATAAAGCAACAATACACATGCAATATATAAAAAAAACTTTTAAAATAGTAGAAAGCAACTCAGTTAGTTAAATAAAAACAATAACAAACTCAACTTTACTCATATAATAAAGTAATATAGTTTCTGTGGGAGTTTCTCTAATCGACAACCACCACTATGAGCCTAAGTGGTGATACAACGTCTTGCCCACGCTGCCAGAACTGTCCTATACTTTGCTATCGTATAGAATGCCTTAACTAATTTGATCCACTAGTCTATGCTATAAAGCACTAAGGAGTAATTTAAAGAGTATGATCTACCCATGATGGCTACAATATTTATGGAGACTTGAGTTATTATGAAATCGCGTCCCCATATCGGCGCTCAATACTACTCCCAAAATGTACTTAGCTCATATGTTTTAAAACAACACTTCTTTCTTTGGTTTGAGATAATTACTCAAAACTTAGCTTAAAAGCTCTATTGGAATCGATATTCCCTTTCTTGCTCAAATGTGAAAACATTTCAAACTTTTGGAAATACTTAGTTCCCATATAATCATTGAAGAAATGAACTTTACTCATAACTCTTTAGTTGGCACGACCCGAGAGCATCCCCTAGTCGTAACACGGCATACTCGACCCCGAAGGGGTCTTTACAAGCCTCATAGCATTCATTCATTGCATAGGTTATAGAAATAGTACAGAATTAAAACTTTTTATTCAAAAACCATACAACCTATCATTTCCAAAGCAATTAAAGGCAAACGGAAGTTGAATGTCTCACATGGCCATCTTAGACAAACTTACAACAAGATTGGGTCACGGCCCTTTACAATCAAAGACTACTAAATGTCTATTACATGAACAAAAGGAAACATAAAGGCTCTTGTGCTCGACATATGAGGACATACCCAAAATAAGGTCTTGAGAGATCTCTAATCCCAAGCTTCACTAGAGAATGCTATCACTTACCGGAACCTACACTTGTAGTAAAAATAAGAGAATATGGGTTAGCACACAAAAATGTACTAAGTATGATGACCATGCAAAAACCATGTTTAAACAGGACATTTTGTTGGAAGTCATACTTTGTATCCCATTTTAGTAAAACTTCATGAATATTGATACAAGAGCCATAATATAAGTCACAACCAACATACAAGTCACATATTCACATTTGAACCCAATCACTTATAAACCTTTACCTTCATCTTGAGCCTCCACCTCAAGCAACCCTCAAGCTACACCTTGTTCAATGTAAGGGTAGCATCCCATACCACCACCCACACTAAGGCACTACCGTAAGGTCACCAAAAGTGAACTTACCATTCATCATTTCCACCTGTACACAATAAAGCATATAAGAGACATAAACAATACATAAGTCACATCATCACATTAAGACCATCATCTAAGACAACTCTAAGTCATACTTGTGCAATGTGCAAGTAGCATCCCATACTACTACTCACACTATGTATTCCTTTCAAGTCACAATAGACAAGGCACATTCATTTACAATAAGCAAGACAAGGAAGTAACTCATAATACAATCCAAATATAGCATGCATCATTTACATTAGACATTTCAATCTACATTCTTCATTAGCTTCATTTAGAGAACCTTCACGCATTAGTCATTAAAACTTAGAGAACTCAATATAGCCCTTTTGAAGCCTACTCGTGCAATGTATGGATAGCATCCCATTCTACTACCCACACTTCATAGAACTCCTCAAGAAACTATATTGCACATCTTACATGATGGGAATAAGCATTTAACCGACATAGACCATGAGAGCTAGATCATCGAATCTGGTGTCTACCCCACACCGTAAAGAGGTGGTCAACTTGCCTAAGGAAGACTGATATTTAGCTTAAGTGGATCCACTAGATATCCTATGTGGGCACATAGTTAAGGGACAATGATGTTGCTACAAGATACTCCGCCTCAACTCTCGGATGAGTACCCACCCCAAGAGATTGCTACTAGATACCCCATCTCAACTCATGGATGAGTATCCATCCCATTCAATATCCTATCAATGCTTAGCCTACATTCCCATAGAGTAATTAACATTCATTTTATTAAAGAGATAAGAGATTATTACTAGACACTCCGCCCCAACTTCTGGATGAGCATCCATCTCAAGAGATTGCTACTAGGTACGCCACCTCAACTCCCATATGAGAACCCATCCCATCCCCACATTCACTGGAAAGCTCATAGATTTAAAGATGAGAAAATATTTTCAACTAAGAATCTCATCATCGTTCATTAGTGTATAAGTGAGAATATTCTTTCAATCAAGACATCATTATCATTCATTAGAGTACAAGTGAGAAATAGCCTTTCAACAAGTACTTCATCACTAACATTATCATTGAACATTCACTCCTTCTTTATTCAAGTGTGTGTGTATGCGAGAATAGCCTTTCACATAATCACTATCATTCACACAAGTGTTAATAGAGAAATAACATTCAATCCTAACACAATTAGTTTCTAAATATAATCATCATTCATTCATTTAGATCACACATATGTTTCACATCACCTTCGTATATACAATCATCATGATAATACTTCAATTACTCACATTGTGCCTTCAAGGCCATGATCACATTGTACATAATAATAAGTAAACTCCTCCACCTTTCAAGTGGATCAACAATTTAAGAACAATTCTACATTTAACATGAAATTAGGTCAAACTTACCCTTTCAAGGCTATGATCACAATTCCTCAATTCACCAACAATCCATCACAATTAGACATAGATGATAATACAAATCAATAATCTAAATCAATCTAAGCATAATTCCACCATCATTCATTCATAATTAATAGACCCACTTCATAATACACAATTTTGAAATTGAGAGAAATCATGGGTTCATAGAGTAAAATCATCCTAAATCATCAATTAAACATCAACATAATCATAGTTTATCATTTGAAAACGTTTGATGCAAGAACCCATGAGATTGAGTAAAACCTATGGCTTTTCATGAACTTAAAATCACTTTGAAACTTCTTTGTAATTGACTCTAGTGTGAAAGCTAACCCTAGATGAAGGATCACCATACCTATTTGATGAGAATCCATGAAATCCCCTTGAAAAAGCTATGAAATTCTTGATAAAATTGACCTTGGAAACTTGAAGTCTTCAATGGAGTTCTTAGAGAGAGTAATTTGAGAGGGAAAGTTTTGATTTGGGGTTTTGAAGTAATGACTCTAAAATAGTATTTTATTCTACATATACTTTTAAAATATGTTAATACAACTAAATTAACCGTCCATGCACTTTGAAAGACTTGGGGTGAATTTACCAATTCACCCCACTTTGGCCGTGTACA
The DNA here is from genome assembly GCA_036250385.1 of Solanum microdontum. Taxonomy (NCBI): domain Eukaryota; kingdom Viridiplantae; phylum Streptophyta; class Magnoliopsida; order Solanales; family Solanaceae; genus Solanum; species Solanum microdontum. Next base: position 3,647 of record JAJONQ010031072.1, read on the forward strand.
TGACAGCAAACAGGTGCCAATCCACGAGCCACCATCCACGGACCGTGGATGGATTGACGGGTCCGTGTTGTGCATCCGTGGATTGGGTCAGAGACCCTCATTTGGGGGTCTTACACAGTCCTGATCTACTCCCAAGACTCACAAGCCGTAGATTGATCTACTGGTCGTGAATGGGTCTCGTGAATCAAGTTGTTTAGACAACTTTTGGGCAGATGTTGGGGTCCTCCTCAAGGACCCCTTGGATGGTCCTTGGGGAGTCGTACTCAGACATTTAACCCCTAAGTTATTCAAACATGACTCGGGATGACATCAAACACCATCACGACTCAAGACGAACATACGTTAGGCTCTAGTTTCACTAGTTCGTTTTTAGACTCGTTACATTATCCCCCACTTAGGAACATTCGTCCTCGAATGACACTCAAAACACATTAAGGGGTAACGACTCAAGATTCTGCCCACAATAATGCATGCAACATCATTATAAATGCACACAACTAGGAGGAAACATTAACTCCACATCAGCAATCTCAAACAAACTTCATGCAACTCAAGCAAGAAGGAACTACATCTACAAACTCATAATGCATCAAAACTTCACATTGTTCATTTCATTGGAGGTACTTTACTCTCCAAGTTACATTATGCTCATCACAACATCATTAAACACAAGAAAGCATTTATTCTCCAAAGCACAATTAGGCATGTTCAACATTTAACCTCATGAAGCATATAGACAACTCAAACTTAAATGCAAATCATCATGAGGAACATAATTATGTAAGCTCATTTTTTTCTCAACTTAACAAGATTTCAAAATAGAACATGCATAACATAAGGAGACTATGGAAACTCATATTCACACAAGACTCCTAAAACATGCAACAAGCTACAAGGAACTCTTGGTCTCAAGCTTGAATAAGAGTAGAAGGAAAGAGATAAGGATATCAACACTCTCTACCACCTTACTAATCAACATACTATCCCCTACTTAGGAGAAAACCCAACTAAGGCTATCATGAAACAACATAAGGATCTTGTCACATCAAATAAAAGAGCTATAACTTACCGGTACCATCATCCGGATTAGCTCTCTTGCCCTCTTTGGCTTGAAGTGCATAAAAATGGTTTCTCTTTGGAGCATCAAGATCCGGGCCATCATGAGAAGTTTGCTTGGCCTCTCTCCCTTTTGCCGAAAGTGTTGGGCAATATATCATCTTATGATCCTTCTTTCCACACCCAAAGCACCCATCCGTGTCGGCAAGGCACTTACCCAAATGTCGCTTCCCACACTTGGCACAAATAGACCTTTCCAAAGAAGAACCACCTCCATTCCCTCCTTGGGAATTAGGGTTAGACACCCTATCATTAGTAACCATTGGGGACTCTTGGTTGTAGAACCTCTTTTTGGACCTTGGTTGACTTTGTTCTTCAGGCCTAGCCCTTTTTACCTCATTATTCATCTTCCTAAGTTTCGTCTCCTCAAGTTGTTGAGCATATATCATGAGCCTTGAAATGTCCATGTCATGATGGAGCATTGTCGTACGACATTCTTCCTCAACCAAATCGGACACTCCCATTATAAACTTATTCATTCTAGCCCTAGAATTTACCACTAAGGTAGGAGCATATTTGGAGAGTTGGGTGAACTTAAGAGAGTACTCTTTCACACTCATACTCCCTTGCCTAAGGTTCATGAATTCTACCAACTTTTTCTCCCTCAACTTTAAAGGGAAAAACCTATCAAGGAATGCCTCCTTGAACACATCCCAATTTATAGGACCCGCTCCTGTTGGCCTCTCACCTTTCCACTGTTCATACCAAATTTGAGCCACATCTTTTAGTTGGTAGGCGGCTAACTCCACCTTCTCCTCCGAAGACACCCCAATGGCACTAAGTATTTTGCGAACCTAATCAACAAACCTTTGGGGATCTTCTTCTACTTTGGAACCTAGGATTCGGGAGGATCCATCCTTGAGAAATCCCTTAGCCTTGACCCCATAGAATTCTCATTAGCATCCAATCTATGCCCCACATCCCTATTCACTTGGGCTGTCATGGCTTGAGCTTGAGTAGTTACGGCTTGAGCCATCATCAGTAGAGCCGGCCGAACTTCCTCATTAGTCATAGCCGGGGGATCCATAGGAACTTGATTGCCTTGGTTGACTTGGGGAACTTGGTCACCTTGAGGGCCTTGGGGAGGAACTCCCCCATCCACATTCTCCTCTTCCGCCCTCTTTGGATTAGCTCTTGTATTCATATCCTATAAACACAAGAGAGGGATTAAGAAGAGAACACTTATAGAACTTCACTATAAGGCATGACTTCAAGAATAAGAAACAAGTGTAACTTTCTATAGTCCTATAACCTCTCACTCATAGATGTAGACTCTACTAGACGTGGCTTGTGAGACATCAACCCTAAAACCATTCCCAAAACCTAGCTCTGATACCATATTTTTCATGATCCAATAGCACCCCCTAGTCGTAACACGTCGTACTCGACCCCGAAGGGGTCTTATACAAGCCTCATAGCATTCATTCATCGCATAGGTACTAGAAATATAATGGAATTAAAACTTTTTATTCAAAAACCATATAATCTATCATTTCAAAAGCATTTAAAAGCAAACGGAACTCTAACGTCTCACATGACCATCTTAGACAAACTTATAATAAGATAGGGTCACGACCCTTTACAATCAAAGACTACTAAATGTCTACTACATGAACAAAAGGAAACATAAAGGTTCTTGTCCTCGACATATGAGGACATACCCAAAATGAGGTCTTGAGAGAGCTCTAATCCCAAGCTTCACTAGAGAATGCTATCACTTGCCGGAACCTACACTTGTAGTAAAAATAAGAGAATATAGGTTAGCACACAAAAATGTACTATGTATGATGACCATGCAAAAACATGTATAAAAAGGACATTTTGTTGGAAGTCATGCTTGTATGCCATTTTAGTAAAACTTCATGAATATTGATACAGAAGGCATAATATAAGTCACAACCAACATACAAGTCACATATTCACATTTGAACACAATCACTTATAAAACCTTACCTTCATCTTGAGCCTCCACCTTAAGCAACCTTCAAGCATTGTATGGGTAGCATCTCATACCATCACCCACACTAAGGCACCACTTTAAGATCACCAAAAGTGAACATACCATTCATCCTTTCCACCTTTACAGAATAAAGCATATAAGAGACATAAACAGTACATAAGTCACATCATCACATTAAGACCATTATCTAAGACAAATCTAAGTCATACTTGTGCAATGTGCAAATAGCATCCTGTACGACTACTCACACTGTGTATTCCTTTCAAGTCACCATAGACAAGGCACATTCATTTACAACAATCAAGACAAAGAAGTAACTCATAATACAATCCAAATAAAGCATACATCATTTACATTAGACATTTCAATCAACATTCTTCGTTAGCTTCATTTAGAGAACCTTCACGCAATAGTCATTAAGACTTAGAGAACTCACTATAGCCCTCTTGAAGCCTACTCGTGCCATGTATGGATAGCATCCCATACTACTACCCACACTTCATAGAACTCATCAAGAAACAATAATGCACATCTCACATGATGGGAATAAGCATTTAACCGACATAGACCATGAGAGCTAGATCATGGAATCCTGTGTCTACCCCACACCGTAAAGAGGTGGTCAACTTTCCTAAACAAGATCGATAATTAGCTTAAGTGGATCCACTAGTTATCCTAAGTGGGCACTGATTTATGGGATAAGGAGGTTGCTACAAGATACTCCGCCTCAACTCTCGGATGAGTACCCACCTCAATATATTGCTACTAGATACCCCATCTCAACTCATGGATGAGTATCCATCCCATTGAATATCCTCTCAGTTCTTAGCCTACATTCCTATAGAGTAGTTTACATTCATTTTATTCAAGGATAAGAGATTGTTACTAGACGCTCCGCCTCAACTTCCGGCTGAGCATCCATCTGAAAAGATTGCTACTAGGTACCCCGCCTCAACTCCCGGATGAGCACCCATCCCATCCCCACATTCATTGGAAAGCTCATAGATTCAAAGATGAGAAAAAGCCTTTCAACTAAGAATCTCATTATCGTTCATTAGTGTATGAGTGAGAATATCCTTTCAATCAACACATCATTTTCATTCATTAGAGTACAAGTGAGAAATAGCCTTTCAACAAGTACTTCATCATTAACATTATCATTGAACATTCATTCCTTCTTAATTCAAGTGTGTGTGTATGCGAGAATACCCTTTCACATAATCACTATCATACACAGGTGTTAATAGAGGAATAACATTCAATCATAACACAATTAGCTTCTAAATATAATCATTATTCATCCATTTAGATCACACACATGCTTCACATCACCTTCATATATACAATCATCATGATAATACTTCAATTACTCACATTATGCATACCAGGCCATGATCACATTGTACATAATAAGTAAACACCTCCACCTTTCAAGTGGATCAACAATTTAAGAACAAATCTACATTTAACATGAACTTGGGTCAAACTTGCCCTTTCAAGGCTATGAGTACAATTCCTCAATTCACAAACAATTCACCATAATTAGACATACATAATGATACAAGTCAATAATCTAAATCAATCTAAGCATAATTGCACTATCATTCATTCATAATTAATAGACCCACTTCATAATTCACAATTTAGAAATTGAGAGAAGTCATGGGTTCATAGAGTAAAATCATCTTAAATCATCAATTAAACATCAACATAATCATAGTTTATCATTTGAAAACGTTTGATACAAGAATCCATGAGATTGAGTAAAACCTAGGGTTTTTCATGAATTTGAAATCACTTTGAAACTTCTTTGAAATTGACTCTAGGGTGAAAGCTAACCCTAGATGAAGGATCACCATACCTATTATATGAGAATCCACTAAATCCCCTTGAAAAAGCTTTGGAAATCTTGATGAAATTGACCTTGGAAACTTGAAGTCTTCAATGGAGTTCTTAGAGAGAAAGTAGTTTGAGAGGGATAATTTTGATTTGGGGTTTTAAAGTAATAACTCTAAAATAGTGTTTTATTCTAATTATACTCTTAAAATATGTTAATACACCTAAAATAACCGTCCATGCACTTTAAAAGACTTGGGGTGAATTGGTAAATTCACCCCACCTTGGCCGTGTGTATGACAGCAAACAGGTGCCAATCCACGAGCCACCATCCATGGACCGTTGATGGATTGATGGCTTCGTGTTGTGCATCCGTGGATTGGGTCAGAGACACTTATTTTGGGGTCTTACACAGGCCTGATCCACGCCCAATACGCACGAGTCGTACATTGATCTACTGGCAGTGAATGGATCTCATGAATCAAGCTGTTTAGACAGCTTTTGGGAAGATGTTGGGGTCCTCCTCAAGGACCCCTTGGGTGGTCCTTGGGGATTTGTACCCGGACGTTTAACCCCTACGTTGTTCAAACATAACTCGGGATGACATCAAAGACTATTAACACTCAAGACGAACACAAATGAACACACATTAGGCTCTAGTTTTACTAGTTCATTTTTTGGGTCGTTACATTAGTCAACTCGAAAGTTAAGTCTTAAGAGAAACTTAAAATGTTTGCGAAAGACTTTTGAAAACTTTATAAACTTCTCTTGACTTGATTCTTAACTTCTAGACTTGACTCTTAACTTTCCTTGAATTGAATTATGGAATTAAGGTTCATGATCTCATCTTTATGGATGATTCCATGATGTTTAGACGTATCTTATAGTGTTGGAATCAACTAGGAAACATAGGTACGTTGCTAAGGAACTAGTACGGAAAGATGGGGGAAGAATGGGAAGAACTGGCGTCCCTAGAGCTCTGAGAGGCGTGGGGAGCCAGCCCTTGAAATTGAGAGACTGACTTGGGGCACTCTGGCTTGTGCGGCGCCCCTCAGGTCAAAATTCGGAGGCACCTTCTTGGGGCTCTGAGAGGGGTGGCGCCCCAAACACCTACCCAGGTGCACTCCAACTTTTCTTCTTCGTTTTTCACCTCTAAACCCACTATTTCAACTTAGTTCTTTTCCCCAAACACTTAGAATCGATTATACCCTTAATATTTCAAGATTCAACTCTAAATCACACCCAAAAAGGTGAATCAAAGTCAAGAAAACTTCAACAACACAAACCCACAAGAATTCAAACGAATTTCATCCAGAACTCATAGGATTTACTTTCAAATCAATTATACTTTTCTGAATTGAATCATGATTGCCGTGTGGGTTAACTAACCCGACACTATGTGATCTCACATACCTCGTAGGGATCATCCCGTGATGAAATCCACATGCAAACCTCCAAGAAATCGATGAATCTTGAACTTTCTTCTCTTTTCTCCTCTTTTCTCTTTTCTCCAAGCCCTAGCGTGAATTTCAAATTGACTAAACTGATCTAATTCTAATTAGACCCAAATTAATCTCCTAAAAATGAATTAAAATTATTGGGAAAGGAAAAGACTAAAATGCCCTTCCAAAATTCGGTTTAGACATTTCTTACTTCAACAGCCCAACTTCAAATGGGCATATCTCACTCATACAAACTCAAAATTGCGCAAACTCGGCGGCTTTGGAAAGATTATTCCAAGATATTTCCTATGATACCTTGAAATACACCTAAATCATCTTGATAAAGGAGTTATGGTCGTTTGAAGTTGACCAAAACTCAACTTAGCATACTTAACAAATTTTCCAAATTTCAATTCTTTCAAAAAATGACTATTTCCAATTTTTAGCTTCTTCCTAGTTCTTTCAATTAGAGAGATGTTACAATATCTCCCCCTTGGGAACATTCTTCCTCGAATGAGATTACTTTTAGTAGGCTAAGGGTGTAACATCTAAAATTCAGCTCAAACACCCAACAAACAATGCACATACAACATGCCAACTCATAAATTAAAGAGTATTAAGAAGAAAATTAGTACCTTGGTTTGGAACTTCTTCTGTTTCAAAGAGATCTGGATATCTCTTCTTCATATCTTCATCAGTTTCCCAATTTACTTCCTCAACAAATTGGTTCCTCCAAAGAACTTTGAGTGATACTACCTCTTTTGTCCTCAACTTGCGAACTTGGCGATCTAGAATTTGAACCGGAATCTCTTCATAAGATAAGTTATCCTTGATACCAATATTTTCAGTTGGTATGATAAGTGAAGGATCTAACATGCACTTCTTCAACATGGAGATGTGAAATACCGGATGAACTGCGGCTAACACTTGTGGTAGTTCCAACTCATAAGCTACATTACCAACCCTTCTTGATATTCTATAAGGGCCAATATACAAGGGACTAAGCTTCCCCTTCTTACCAAATCTCATAACACCCTTCATGGGTGAAACTTTCAAGTATACCCAATCATCTAATTCAAACTCTAACTCCCTTGTCCTAACATCAGTGTAGGATTTCTGATGACTCTGCGTCGTTTTCAACCTCTCTTGAATGACTTTCACCTTCTCCATAGCTTGGTGAACTAATTTTGGTCCTATCAACCCAGCTTCACCAACTTTAAACTATCCAATAGGAGATATGCACCTTCTCGCATAAAGTACTTCATAAGGAGCCATTTGGATGCTAGAGTAGTAACTATTGTTGTAAGCAAATTCAATAAGAGGTAGGTGATCATCCCAATTACCTTTGAAATCAATCACACAGGCCCTCAACATGACTTCCAAAGTATGAATAGTATGCTCTGTTTGCCCATCTGTCTGAGGTTAAAAGGTAGTACTTAAGTTCACCTTTGAACCCAAGCCTTTTCGCAATGACTTCCAAAACTATGCAGTAAGTTGCACACCTCTGTCTGAAATAATGGAGACCAAAACCCCATGGAGTCTAACCACCTCTTGAATATACAACTTAGCATAATCTTCTGCTGAATGGGTAGTCTTTACCTGCAAAAAGTGGGCTGATTTTGTCATTCTATCAACAATCATCCAAATAGAATCATGTTCCCTGCGAGATTTTGGTAAACCTATGATGAAGTCCATATTGATCATCTCTCACTTCCATTCCGGAAGTTCTATATTCTGAGCCAACCCACCAGGCGTTTGATGCTCTACCTTAACTTGTTGGCAATTTGAAAACTTAGCCACAAATTCAACAATGTCATTCTTCATACTACTCCACCAAATAACCTCTCTCAAATCGCGATACATCTTTGTGGAACCCAGATGAATTGAATATTTGGAGCTACGAGCTTCCTCCATGATCTTCTCTTGGAGTTCATCCACCCTTGGTACACACAACCTATGTTGATACCTCAATATGCCATCTCCCCCTTGTTCAAAAGCCAATACATTTTGCTTATGAATATTTGACTTCCACTCAAGCAAACTAGGATCTTAGTCCTGCTTTTCTTTCACTTCTGCCACTAATGAAGACTTAGCCCCATTCATCACCACTACTCCTCTTTCTGTGGAATTCATTACGCAAACTCCAAGGCGTGCAAGTCTGTGCACATCCTTTGCTAGTTCTTTCTTATCTTTCTCAAAATGGGCAGTACTACTCATAGACAACCTGCTCAAGGCATCAGAAAAAACATTAGCCTTACCTGGGTGATAAAGAATACTTATGTCATAATAGTTGATTAATTCTAACCACCTCCGTTGTCTGAGATTAAGCTCTTTCTAAGAAAACACATAATGAAGACTCTTGTGATCGGTGAACACATCCACGTGAACACCATAAAGATAATGGCATCATATTGTCAAAGCAAATACTACGGCAGCCAACTCAATATTGTGGATTTGGTAGTTCCTCTCATGGACCTTCAACTGTCTGGAGGCATAAGTTATAACCTTGTCACTCTGCATTAACACGCAACCCAAACCAATCTCTAGACGCATCACAATAATCAACAAAACCTTACGTTCCTTTTGGTAAGGTCAAAACTGGGGCAGTAGTCAACCTCTTTTATAATTCCTGAAAGTTTTTCTCACAAGGTTTAGACCGTTGAAACTTCACTGTTTTCTGAGTTAACTTGGTCAAAGGGAATGAAATAGATGAGAACCCCTCTACGAACCATCTATAATAGCCAGCCAAACCCAAGAAACTCCTAATATCGGTTGGAGATGTGGGTCTAGGCCAATTCAGCACTGCCTCTATTTTCTAGGTATCAATTTTAATTCTCTCTCATGACGCAATGTGGCCTAAGAATGCCACAGACTCAAGCCAAAACTCACACTTAGATAACTTGGCATACAACTCTCTATCTTTTAGAGTCTGGAGAACTATTCTAAGATGACTAGCATGATATTTTTCATTCCTCGAATAGATTAGTATGTCATCAATGAAGACGATAACAAACATATCCAAATAAGGTTTGAATATTGTATTCATAAGGTCCATGAATGGTGCAGGCGCATTGGTCAAACCAAAGGACATAACTAGGAACTCATAATGACCATAGCGAGATCGGCAGAAGGAATGCTCTGCTCATCTTTCTTATAGCTCGTCCTCAATGTTGTCTTTGGAATGTCACATTCTGTCACTCTTAATTGATGGTAGCCTGATCTGAGGTATATCTTAGAGAAACAAGTAGCACCCTGAAGTTGATAGAAAAGATCATCAATTCTCAAAAGATGATATTTGTTCTTGATGGTAACCTTAGCGCCCTAACAGAACCATCTTTCATTCTCACAAACAAGACCGGAGCGCCCTAAGGTGAGACACTTGGTCGAATAAAGCCCTTATCTAGGAGATCTTTCAACTGTTCTATAAGCTCTTTCAACTCTGTTGGTGCCATTTTATATGGCGGAATAGATATAGGACGAGTATCTGGAAGAACATCTATATCAAAGTCTATCTCTCTCAGGAAAGACTCCAAGTAGATCATCTGGAAAGACTTCTAGAAACTCTTTTACTACTTAAACTGACTGAATAGGAGGTATCTCAGCACTAGAGTCATTAACTCGGACTAAGTTATAGACACACCCCTTGGAAACTAAGTTTCTTTCCTTAAGGTATGAAATAAAATGACCCTTAGGCACTGCTGAACTACTTCTCCACTCTAAGCCTGGCTCATTAGGAATTTGAAACTTAACAACTCGAGTCCTACAATCAATGGAGGCATAACAGGCATAACGCCCGTCCATTCCTAGAATGACATCGAAATCAACCACGTCTAACTCAATTAAACCAGCCATGGTGTCCTTATGATTGATGGGAATGACACAATCACGATATACTCGCTCAACTAGAATAGACTCCCCAATAGGTGTAGAAACACAAAAGCATTCACATAGCTTCTCAAGAAGAACATCAAACTTATTTGCAACATAAGGAGTCACAAAAGATAAACTTGCTCCTGGGTCTAGCAAAGCATAAACATTAAGATTAATGACTTTGATCATACCAGTGACAACATCTGGAGAATTCTTGTGCTATTGGCGACTAGTGATCGCATAAAGACAGTTTGCTCCTCCGCCAGTACCGAAAGTAGCTCCTCTAGGTGTAGCCTTGTCTAGTGGAGCAACTGATGAAGATTGGGCTCTCTTGCCTTGATTTCCATTACCTTGTCAGTTCTTAAGGCACTCTTTCATGAAGTTACCCTCTTGTCCACACTTGTAACAACCGGTGGAGCCATCGCAACACTTACCAAGGTGGGTTCTACCACACTTAGCACATGTAGTATACCAGTTACCTCCTTGTGCCACACTACCTTGATACTGTGCAGGTCTAGCTCTAAACTGCTGGGAATTCTAACTATTATACTCACCTTTGTTTCTAGGTGCAGGTACACTAGCAGATGATGGAGCAAGTCCCTTTTGCATTTGTTGAAAGGACGAACAGTTCACATTACTTCTTTGCTGCCCGGAGTAACTCCCTGTGTAACACCCCAGAAAAATTTTCGAACTAAGACTCGAACCATCCTTCGTTGTGAGTATGATTTTACCGAGGAATTAAAATTTATTAAGTATTAAGTTCACTAAATGTAACACCTTGAGTTAGAGAAAGAACTAAATTGGAAATAGCAAAATCTGAAATTTTGCAAGTCAAGCTAAGTATGAGTTTTGGGTTGACTTCAAACGACCATACCTTCTATATCAAGATGATTTAGGTGTGATACCAGACATCGGAGGAAATATCTTTGAATTACCTTTCCAACACCACTGAGATTTCTCAGTTTCGAGTTTGTATGAGGGAGATATGGCCTTTTGAATTTAGGCTATCCAGTTAAGGAAAGTTAGCCGAAAATAGTAAGGGGTATTTTGGTCTTTTCCTTACCAAATCAGATTTAATTCATTTATAGTAAGGTTTTAAGGGTCTAATCTTATTAGGTTCAATTTTATAATCCTAAAATATGTCTAGGGTTTTAGTTGAGAGTTCAAGAAGAGAAAAGAGGAGAAAAGAGAAAGGATCGAAGCGTTCATCGAAAATCTTGAGAGTTGTTGCAGATTGTCGCCACGGGTTTGATCCCTAAGAGGTATATAAGATTCCATAGTGTTGGGTTTGTTCACCCACATGCTAACCATTTTATTTTCAGCGCGAATTTCATTCTTGAAGTTGAAAGATTTGAGTTCTTGAAGTTCATTCTAAATCTTGTTGTGTTGGGTTTTGGATGATTTCTTGAGATCAAAGTGAGTGTTTTAAGGGATGTATTGAGTATATAAAAATGTACTTATGTTAAATAATCAATTCTAAGTGATTGGGGAAGAAATCATTCGATTCTAGGTGAATTAGGGTGACAAAATGAGCAAAGAATTTCGTCGGGTCTTCTGGGTTGGGGCCTGGTGCGTCGCGCTAGACAAAGAGCTCCAAAGTATGCTCTGAAGTTTAGGGGCTGGCGCTCCACGCCACCCATATCCCCAGGGTCACCTGCCCCGTCCAGTTTGCAATCAGTTGCTCCGTTTGAGTTCTTTCGAAGGGTACCTTCACTCTTTTTTTTTATTCTAACTACTCTAAACTACTCCTAAACACCTAAAATCATTCCTAACATGATCATAAACTTGAATTCATAATTCACATTAAATGTATAGTTGAGAGTTAAGTTTTGAGAATTCTTTCGAACATTCTAAGAAAGTCCCTTTGCATCCTTTTGTGGAGTCTTCTACAACTTCTAGTAACTTGTTTCAATACTCGAGCAAGTAAGTATGAGGATGAAGAGAATTTATTCATGCTTCTACCTTGTCATCATGAGAACCTCCATGTCATGAACCAAAACTCTTGAATTCATAATTCACATTCAAGAAAGAATTAAGAGTAGAGTTCAACAAAGCCTTTGAGTTCAGTTGTGAATTTTTTTAGATCCATCATTTATTTGAACTATGTTTTGAGGAAGTAAGTAGGAGAATGAGAAGATTTGTATACATGAGTTCCATATATTTATGAAAACCTTCGAGTCGAGTCGTTCATGCCCTTAAATTCCGCATGGACTCCACAAATTGAGTATCATTGAGACGAGTGGTATCCTCAAGTTCTAAGTCTTGAGTAATAAGTTTCTAACACATTTGAGTTTATATTTATAATCATAGGACTATTACATGCAACCCATGAAGTCCTTGAGTTGAATTGCTTATGCCCATAATTCTGCATGAACCCTACTAGTCGAACAGTCTTGAGATGAGAAGTGTCTTTGCTCATACTTCCGCATGAACCTTCCGGGTTGAGCATTCTTGAAATGAGTAGTATCATTGAAGTTCTTGAGTTCCAAGTATTGAGTTCTATCTATAGTTATTGAAAACCTTGAATTGAGTCGTTCACGTCCATAATTCGGCATGAACCTCATTTTAAGAAGTCTTTTACAAACGTTATAACTTTGTTTTAAGACATAGGTTTTAAGTCAAGTAAAAAGTAAAGAGTAAAGAGTTGAGTTGATTTCTTCAAAAGAGTATATCAGGACTATGTATTTCCAAAGAGTAAATGTTTTCACATTTAAACAACAAAGGAAACTTAGATTTCAAAAGAGCCTCTGAGCTAGTTTTTCAGTAAAGAGGAAACAATGATTTCCAAGAGGGCTTTTAAGCTAAGTTTTGAATAATTATCTCAAACCAAAGAAAGAGCTTTGTTTTTACAAACATATGAGCTAAGTATATTTTGGGAGTAGTATTGAGCACCGATATGGGGATACGAGTTCTGATAACTCAAGTCTCCATAAACCATGTAGCATCATGGGTAGTAAAGGATCATACTTTTTAGATGACTCCTTAAGATGCATGTAGCATAGATTAGTGGATCCACTTAGTGAGTTAGGTTCTTTACCCCTGGAAAGGTATAGGACGGTCCTTGGCAGCGTGAGGTAAAACGTTGTATCACCACTTAGGCTCATAGTGGTGGTTGTCTGTTAGAAAATCTCCCACAAAGTTATATTGTATTTTTATATACATACTGAGTTTTATTGTATTTATCAATACATTGAGTTACTATCTACATTTTTACAGCTTTTCATATATTACATATTTTACTGTTGCATTATCCTTGAGTATTTCGAGTTAAGTATCTTATACTTGAGTACTTCTGAGTTGAGTAAGTTTGAGTAGTTTTGAGAATCCTTGAGTATACCTCTGAGTTGAATATCTTATCATTGAGTTGACATATGTTTCTTTGAGTTGACTGAGTTGAGAAGAGGTAAGTACGTTTCCTTTTTATCAAATTTCAAGCTTATGTTTATGCTTTAGAATTCCTCTTACATGCTCGTACATTCCACGTACTGCGTCATTTAGCCTGCATCTTCTCATGATGCAGACACAGGTATTCAAGGTCATCAACAGGAGCTTCGTTGATACATCCGAAAGTTTGAGTTAGCTATGGTGAGCCTCCGTGTTTCCGGAGGATTTCATTTACTTTTCAGTTTATTCAGGATGTCGTGGGTCTTATCCCGACTTCCATATTTAACAGTTAGAGTCTTCATAGATAGTCGGTATAGTTGAGAAGTTTGTATCATTTATTTTGTTAAATGTTTAAAGACATAAGTTGCCTATTTTATGGCGAGTTGAATATTATTTTTATATGCAGAATTTTTCATTTGAATTAAAGTTTTGTATTTCAGTTTCATGAATTTTTATTCAATTTCTAAGATTTTGTATGCTTGAGTTAGTCTTTCACTTGTAGTCAGCCAGGATGAGGGTTCGCTTGGGGACCGGCAATGGTTCTCAAGTGTCGGCCATGTCCAGCGTGTAGGCTCGGATCCTGACAAAGTTGGTATCAGATCATAGAGTTCAAGTGTCCTAGGATGTCTATGAAGCCGTGTCAAGTAGGATCTTATTTATGGTTGTGAGGGCCCCACTTCTATAAATAAGGGACTACAGACATTTAAGAAAAGTTTTCATTCTTTCATACTCTTAATCGTGTAATAGAGCTATGTCATAGAGATTTATTCATACTCGTGCCTTTCTCAGATTCATTCGACTACCCGTCATACTATAGGTGGTTGAAAAGCAGAGTTAGATCTTTGTCATTGAGTTGTTCTTAGCAAGAGTTTTAAGGAAGTCATGAGACTCCATAGGGGCTTTAGAGAAGCCCAAGAGTAAGTTAAGTGTTCAGTTTCAGAGGAATGCACCCATAATTATATGAATCGTGCGTTTGAGCTAAAAACGAGTTGTACTCTTTTCCTTAAGCCTTGTTTCAGCTGAGATCCTTATGAGGAGGTATGTTTAGAGCTTGGGTAATATTTCCACCCCAAAAGGTAACATTAGTTACGAGATCATGAACAGTAGTAGTGAAAGATCTCACAGTTATAGGAAAGTATGCAGAGGTTTAGTGATTTAAGAAAGGGAGATAATTTTTTGAAGAGCTATATTAATATAATCATGCACCCAATATGTTTTTAATGAAGATTTTTCCCTTATAGGTAGACTAAGAAGTGATGAGTTGTGAAGATTGCATCATAGAAGGTAGAGTGTGTTTTAGCTAGAAAGGAGTTTGTGATGAAGTGTCATTGTGTAGGTAATGACCAAGTGTATGTGTTTAATAGAAGCACAGAGTACTCATGAAGGTATAGCTATAAACTAGGCTTATGATATTTTTGAAAGGGTCATGATGTAAGAAGGTTATAGAACTGATTAAGTAATGAGGTATAGTATAGTAGGTGAGCAATCGTATTGATATTCAGGTTTAGTAATAAACATTAAGCTTGAATTTGAGATGAGTGTCATGATCCAAAGAATGGAACCATGAGGGTGATGATGTTAGTCTTGAGATTTGATCTTGTAGACTTGGCATAGAGTAGGTGAGGAATTGAAATGTTAGCTCCAATGAATATAAGTGGTACAAGTGAGAGACCCTAACCTTTAGATAAGGGCAGTAAAGTGTAGCTAAGTCACAAGAGTAAAAAGAGCATTAAGAGGATGTACACCAGTTAGAGATGACGGAATAGGTCCATATCTTTCAAGTGTCAGCTTTAGACCTAAAGGGGAGATATCAAGATGAGAAATCGAGTCAAGTGTTTGAGATTAATATGATAATAAATTCCAAAGAGTTTGGGAGATATTCTTTCGAAGGTCCTTTTAGTAATGGAGTGATGATAGAAAGAGGAGGTTGATGTTCTTATCGTGATAGTGAGGGTGTGATAATTCCATCTAAGGTTATAACTAAGGAGGATGAGGTTTTACTATGAGAAATAGTTAAACGAGAGCCCTTAGTTGATGCTGAAGGAGTTATTTAGTAGGAGTCCATGGAGTTGTTAGAGTACTAAGCTTGAATGTGGTGTTGTTATACATTAGGCGGTTCTTAATATGAGCCCAATGTGGTGGTAAAGAATAATAGTCTTGGGATGAGATTCCCTATAGAGGTATAAAATTTGAACCTAAGGATTTGGGTTAAGATTGAATATAATAACAGTATACCATTCTACTCAGACCTTAGTAAGAGTAACCGTGTTCAATATCCAGTACAGTCATCATTCGAGGACGAATGATCCCAAGGGGGAGATATTGTAACACCCGAGAAATTTTTTTTAACTAAGACTCAAACCATCCTTCGTTGTGAGTAGGATTTTACCGAGGAATTAAAATTTCTTCAAGTGTTAAGTTCACTAGATGTAGCACCTTGAGTTCGAAAAAGAACTAAATTGGAAATAGAAAAATCTGAATTTTTGCAAGTTAAGTTAAGTATGAGTTTTGGATCGACATCAAATGACCATACCTTCTAGCTCAAGATGTGTTAGGTGTGATACCAGATACCGTAAGAAATGCCTTTGAATTATCTTTCCAATGCCACCAAGTTTTCTTAGTTTCGAGTTCGTATGAGGGAGATATGGCCTTTCGAAGTTTGGTTGTCCAGTTAAGGAAAGTTAGCCAAAAATAATAAGGGGTATTTTGGTCTTTTGCTTTACCAAATCAGATTTAATTCGTTTATAGTAAGGTTTAAAGGGTCTAATCATATTGGGTTCAGTTTTATAATCCTAAAATATGCCTAGGGTTTTAGTTGAGAGTTCAAGAAGAGAAAAGAGGAGAAAAGAGAAAGGATCGAAGCGTTCGACAAAATTCTTGAGAGTTGTTGCCGATTAACGCCATGGGTTTGATCCCTAAGAGGTATGTAAGCTTCCATAGTGTTGGATTTGTTTACCCACACGCCAAACATGTTATTTTCAGCTCAAATTTCATTCTTGAAGTTGAAAGATTTGATTTCATGATGAGTTCTTAATAGGTGTTGTTGAAGTTCATTCTAAATCTTGTTGTGTTGGATTATGGATGATTTATGGAGATCAAAGTGAGTGTTTTAAGGGATGTATTGAGTATATTACAGTGTACTTATGATAAATAATCAATTCTAAGTGATTGGGGAAGAAACCATTCGATTCTAGGCGAATTAGGGTGAGAAAACGAGTAAAGAATTTCGTCAGGTCTTCTGGGTTGGGGCCTGTCGCGTCACGCCAGACATAAAGCCCCAAAGTATGCTCTGAAGTTTAGGGGCTGGCGCTCCATGCCACCCTATCCCTAGGGTCACCTGCCCCGTCCAGTTTGCAATTGGTTGCTCCATTTGAGTTCTTTCGAAGGATACCTTCACTCTTTTTCGATTCTAACTACTGTAAACTACTTCTAAACACCTAAAGTAATTCCTAACATGATCATAACCTGGAATTCATAATTCAAATTCAAGGTAGATTTGAGAGTTAGGTTTTGATAATTCTTTCGAACATTCTAAGAAAGTCCCTTCGAGTCCTTTTGTGGAGTCTTCTACAACTTCTAGTAACTTGTTTCAAGACTCGAGCAAGTGAGTATGAGGATGAAGAGAATGTATTCATGAGTCTACCTTGTCATCATGAGATCCTCCATGTCCTGAACCAAAACTCTTGAATTCATAATTCACATTCAAGAGAGAGTTAAGAGTAGAATTCATGAAAGCCTTTAAGTTCAATTGTGAATTATTTAAGATCCGTCATTTATTTGTACTATGTTTTGAGGAAGTAAGAGAATGAGAAGAGTTGTATACATGAGTTCCATGTATTTATGTAGACCTTCGAGTCGAGTCGTTCATGCCCATAAATTCCTCATGGACTCCATAAATTGAGTATCATTGAGACGAGTGGTATCTTCAAGTTCTAAGTCTTGAGTAATAAGTTTTTAACACATTTGAGTTTATATTTATAATCATGGTACTATTACATGTTACCCATGAAGTCCTTGAGTTGAATTGTTCATGCCTATAATTCCGCATGAACCCTACAAGTCGAACAGTCTTGAGATGAGAAGTGTCTTTGAGTCCTTGAGTTGAGTAGTTCATGCTCATAATTCCGCATGAACCCTCCAAGTTGAGCATTCTTGAAATGAGTAGTATCGTTGAAGCCCTTATGTTCAAAGTATTGAGTTCTAGCTATGGTTATTGAAAACCTTGCATTGAGTCGTTCACGTCCATAATTAGGCATGAACCACATTTTAAGAAGTCTTTTACAAACGTTTTAACTTTGTTTTAAGAATTAAGTTTTGAGTTAAGTAAAGAGTTGAGTTTATTTCTTCAAAAGAGTATATCGGGACTATGTATTCCCAAAGAGTAAATGTTTTCACATTTAAATAACAAAGGAAACTTAGATTTCAAAAGAGCCTTGAGCTAGTTTTCCAGTAAAGAGGAAACTATGATTTCCAAGAGGGCTTTTAAGCTAAGTTTTGTGTAATTATCTCAAACCAAAGAAAGAGTTTTGTGTTTACAAACATATGAGTTAAGTCTATTTTGGGAGTAGTATTGAGCACCGATATGGGGATGCGAGTTCAAATAACTCAAGTCTCCATAAACCATGTAGCCATCATGGTTAGTAAAAGATCATACTTTTTAGATGACTCCTTAAGATGCTTTTAGCATAGACTAGTGGATTCACTTAGTGAGTTAGGTTCTATACCCCCGGCAAGCTATAGGACGGTCCTTGGCAGCGTGAGGTAAAACGTTGTATCGACACTTAGGCTCATAGTGGTGGTTGTCGGTTAGAGAATCTCCCACAGTTATTGTATTTTTA
This sequence comes from Solanum microdontum, assembly GCA_036250385.1. Classification (NCBI taxonomy): domain Eukaryota; kingdom Viridiplantae; phylum Streptophyta; class Magnoliopsida; order Solanales; family Solanaceae; genus Solanum; species Solanum microdontum. Next base: position 22,093 of record JAJONQ010031072.1, read on the forward strand.
TATACATACTGAGTTTTATTGTATTTTTTAATACATTGAGTTGCTATCTACATTTTAACAGCTTTTCATATATATTGCATATTTTACTGTTGCATTATCCTTGTGTATTTCGAGTTCAGTATCTTATACTTGAGTACTTCTGAGTTGAGTAAGTTTGAGTTGTTTTGAGTATCCTTGAGTATACCTCTGAGTTGAATATTTTATCATTGAGTTGAGCTATGTTTCTTTGAGTTGAGTTAGTTGAGCAGAGGTAAGTATGTTTCCTTTTTTATCAAAGTTCAAACTTATGTTTATGCTTTAGAAATCCTCTTACATGCTCGTACATTCCATGTACTGAGCCATTTGTCTTGCATCTTCTCATGATGCAGATACAGGTATTTAGGATCATCAACAGGAGCTTCGTTGATACATCCGGAAGTTCGAGTTAGCTATGGTGAGCCGCCTTGTTTCCGGAGGATTTCATTAACTTTTCAATTTAGTCAGGATGTTGTGGGTCTTGTTCCGACTTCCATCTTTAACAGTTAGAGGCTTCATAGATAGTCGGTATAGTTGAGAAGTCTATATCATTTATTTTGTTAAATGTTTAAAGACTTAAGTTGCCTATTTTATGGCGAGTTGAATATTATTTTTATATTCAGAGTTTTTCATTTGAGTTAAAGTTTTGTATTTCAGTTTCATTAATTTTTGTTCAGTTTTTAAGCCTTTGTATGCTTGATTTTGTCTTCCGCTTGTAGTAAGCCCGGATGAGGATTTTCTTGGGGACCAGCAATGGTTCTCGAGTGTCGGCCACGTCCATGGTGTAGGCTCGGGTCGTGACACCCTATCTTAGCCTTCTTGTTTCTAAACTCTTTCCTATCCCTCAGCTTTTCTTCCTCAACCTGCTGCACATATACCATTAACCTTGCTATATCCATGTCACCTATTACCATTGCAGCCTTAGCTTCCTTACTCGACAGACGAGTTAGTCCAGCAACAAACAAACCCATTCTACTCCTCATATCCACAACCATCTCCGGAGCATAACGGGATAGTTGAGTAAACTTCAACCCATACTTATGAACACTTAGGGAATCTTTCTTATGGGTAATAAACTCTCATACCTTAGCCTCTCTCAGTTCTCGGGGAAAGAAACGCCCCAAGAAGGCCTCCTCAAAACAAGCCCAAATCGCAGGTGGTGCTCCCTGGGCTCTACTATCCTTCCACTGATCAAACCAAGTCCTAGCAACATTCCTCAGTTGATATGCAACTAATTCTACTTGCTCAGCATCAGCAACGTTCATAACCTCAAATACCTTCTTCAGTTCCTCAACAAAGCTCTCTGAATCCCCAATAGTGCTTGAACCAGTGAAACTTTGAGGATTCATCCTCAAGAATTCTCGGATCCTCGAAATATCAGTCACTTCCTCTCTAGCTCCTCTTTGTTGACCAACTTGGCTAAACATCTGGGTAGCCTCACGGAACTCAGTATTGGTAACTTGTCCTTAGGGTTGCACTTCAGGTGCATTGGGTAGCCCTTGCTCCCCAACATTACACCTAGCAGGACGACATCTAACAGCTCTTTGTGGAGGCATGAGTAACTGAAAAAACACGCACAAGAACGAATTAGAAAGAAAGTTTTAAAGATCAACTCTAACGCACAAAGTGACTATGAAAGAAGTGAGAATATATTCCTAAGTGTTGCAGCTTGCTAATTATAGATGTGTCACGGCTCGAAAGCACCCCCTAGTCGTAACATGGCGTACTCGACCTGTCGAAAGTCTAATACAAGCCTCATAGAAATCATTCATCGCATAGGTAATAAAATCGTAAGGAATTAAAACTCATAATACTCAAAAGTCATCAACATTTAGAAATCTTTATACGCAAGCGGAAGACTAAGTCTCACATGACCATCTTAGACAGAAGTCTCAAAACATATTAGGGACACGACCCGTTACAATCGAAGTGGAAACTATTAGTCTATTACATGAACTTAAAAACTTCTAAAACAATGTGTCCTCGAACATATGAGGACATACCAAGACTTGGAAGATAGCAATTCAAGCAAACTCCAAAGCTACAGATCCTCCAAGTTACCACAACCTACACTTGTAGAAAAATAGAAGAAATATGGATTAGCACACAAAAATGTACAAAGTACGATGACCATACAAAACCATGCTTTAAAAGGGACATTTGTTTGAAAGTCATGCTAGTATGCCATTCTTTTTATAAAGCTTCATAAACATGATAACAGAAGCATAAAAATCAACACAACCAACATACAAGTCCTTTATTACAATATAGACATGTTCAACACATGAAACCTATTTCCTTTACCTTCTGCCCTTCCCTTCAAGTAACCCTTAGGCAACACCTTGTGCAATGTATGGATAGCATCTCATACCACCACCCACACTAAGTTACCACTTTAAGATCACCAAAAGTGAACATACCATTTATCATGCTTCACATTATAAGTAATCATGCTAAACTAGTACCAACATACAACACCTAAGCATATTCGTCAAATAAGTCATATCACCATCTTAGGATCTCTATCTAAAGTTACCCTAAGACACACTTAAGTAAGATATGAAGTGGCCGCCAATACAACCTCTTCATACACACCTAGGCATTCTTCAAGCCTACAATAGACAAGAACCTTTACATTTTAATATAATATGTTGAATGACTCAATTTATCGATATAAGCCATCCATTCAACCATTTCACTTAGACAATAAGTCAACATTCATCATTAAGTTCATTTAGGACACATTCATGTATTTTAGAGGACTTTCATTCATTACCCATTAAGGCTTAGAGAACTCACTATAGTACCTTCAAAGCCTACTCGTGCAATGTA
>JAJONQ010031073.1:0-12913 GCA_036250385.1 Solanum microdontum
GCTCAGTACCTTTCAAGTACTAACGCATACGTGCGCTACATCTTCTCATGATGTAGGTTCAGGTTCTCAGCATCCAGATCACGCTTAGATCGGTTCCCAATCTCCAGTTCAGCAGAATCAGTGGTGAGTCCTCATTCTCCGAGGACAATAGTCATGAGTCTCTTTTCAGTATTACTTTTAGTCCTTTAGTTTCAGTTTTGCTTGACTTAGCTGGGGCTTGTCCCAACATTTCTAGTCAGTTAGAGGTTATTTTCAGACATAGATAGATTCAGCTATTTATTGAGTTAATATCTTCTTTGTATTAAACTCATCAGTTTTCATTTATCTCAGTTATAGTATATGGGTATTACCTATCCTTTTCATTTTGTATATGATTTAGCTTTCGCATAAATTATTATTATCTTTAGTATGCTCATGATTATGCCAGCAGGGTTAGCTTGGGGTCACTTGTGATCCTAGGTCCCGTGTCCGCGTCTTGGGGGTAGTTTCGAGGTCTGGCAAAACCACTCTAGACTAGCAGTCCAATATGCATGCACTACATCTAAATGCACACAACCAAGGAGGAAAACTTCAACTCCAAGCTAAGCATAGTCAATGTAACACAAGGGAGTACGAATTATATCTACCAACCCAACATGCATGAAATTCTTTATCTATTCTATTTGAAGAAGGATCTACCATCTCCTAGCTACAACATGCTCAACACACCCTACATGGAGCCTAAAAAAATGTGATTGACTCAAAAATGCTACAACATAAGGTAACATAATGCAATAATATCATTTCTAACAAGATCTACACATATTTATGAACATACATCACATAAGAAAATCGTGGAAGCATATTATTCACACATGACTTCACATAAAAGCAAATCAAGAGGAACCTATCATCTCAAATTTGAATAAGAGTAAAAGGAAAATGATGAGGACATTGGGATATCTCATTGGCCCTTGGCCTCCTAAGTAGCACTCTTAACCAAATTCCATACTAAAGAACACTCCATGCTACTTCATGGAACAACTTTCTTGATCTTCTATTTCTTAACTTGTCGATTTAAGACCTCTACCGGTACTTCTAAATTAGAGAGGTTCTCACTAAGCTACTATAGCTCACAAGCAACCTTACTAACATCTCTCAATATCTCACATGAGCCTAACTAACCGAGACTAAACTTCTCATACTCAATACACTTCTCAAGGTGAAAATTTCTAGCCACCCTAATTCATGAACATCAAGGACACTCAACAACCTTGCTATCTAAGCACATTATCTCCCCCTTGGGAGCAAACCTATACAAACTCTTTCAAGCATCACTAAGCTTTCACTTCTATCACACAAGATGATTCTATACCAAGGTGAATTACACTTCTACCCTTCTTAGAGGATTCTATTCATTCAACTCACCTAGGCATTTCTCAAAACACCATATTCAACCAATCCATCAACATACTTCAAAAATCCATCATGACTAAGTCGGATTCTACCAACAACCCAAAAAAACCTCATAATCACCTTGCTAGGTAGGCACACTATCTCCCCCTTGGGAGTAAGCCTACATAAACTCTTCTGAACATCTTTCATAACATAAAGGCAAAACTAAAGCATCATTAATACAAAACACAACATCAAAGTCTAACATCTCAAATCTACCAAGTCACATAGCCATAATTGGCATCTCAAGCAACTTTTATCCCTCACTCCTTGTAGCATCCTTCTAATAGTCACATCTTAAAGACAATCAGATAAGAGATGAGAGAGAGAGCTTATAAATCTATGGCACGACTTGGAGGATGAAGAAGTGAGATTTTTCCTAAGCATCCAATAGCCTCCTATTAATAAATGTGTCGTGACTCACACCGATGAATAAGACTCTACTTAGACGTGGTTTGAGACATTCTAAAATTTATCCCAAAAGCTTATGCTATAATACCAAGTTTGTCATGACTCAGGGGTACCCCCTAGACGTAACACGGCGTACTCGACCCCGAAGGGGTCTAAAACAAGCCCTTAGTATCATCATAACATAAGATCATAGAAAAGTAGGGGAAATTTAAAACTTTCTTTAAAACCATGCAAGTGAAAACATTTCCTAAAAGTGGAAGTCTTTACTAAAATATTTGTCTCAAACCATCTATGAATAACATGAATAAAAGTCTAAGGACACAACCCATAATAAGTCTAAAACATAGGAAATGACATAAAAGGAGCATAATGGGTTTGTCCTCGAAGCTACGAGGACTCACCAAATCTTCAAGTCTTCTTGTACCTCATGAACCTAGCTTTCAAGCAACTCAAACTCCCAACAATCTACATTTGATTAGAATGTAGGCAATATGCGTTAGTACAAAATGTACCAAGTATGAAAGCTAGCACAACATCATAAAACATCTCAAATGGTTAGTCAACGGAAGACATAAGCATAAGAGACAATAACATAGTAACATAGTCGTAACATAATCTCCAACATAAGCATAATAAATGAACATAAAAGCTAAATCATGTGAATAACATAGTCTTTCACTTAAACTTTCATAATTACATCCTTCAACCATTAGTCTTTCATATTACAAGAGAACTACTCCACAAGCCACCTCCAAGCATATTTGTGCAAGGTAAGAATAGCATCCCATAATACTATTCAAGCTAAGTACCTATCTTTGGTCATTCTTGGTCATAATCCACCTTCATAGTCAAGACCTAGGTTTTCATGTCATAAGAGCACTATACCCCTAAGTAACCTCAAGTCACATTTGTGCAATCCATGTGGGGCATCCCATAATACCACACACACTAAGAATATCTTGATGTCACCCTATTCATATTTATCATTTCTAGGTGTCACTATTGACCCACTTCATATTGACAAGGAACTATCAACTTAAGTCAATCATATCATGGAAGGCAACTATAACAACAATCTAAGATATACATACATCACATAAGAGGACACTTCATAAGTAGCTTCAAGTAATACTTGTGCGATGTATGAATGGCATCTCATATTACCACTCAAACTAAGTACTCCTTCAAGCTAACTTACTCAATGCTTACTATTCATCATTCTAGACTATCAAAGAATAGCATCCTACTATGCTAGACCTAACTACCATGGAAAACACCTTAGCATGTAATCCAAGCTATCCTAGGAAGGATACTAGTATACCAACCTAGCTACCATCTAAACATTCAATAGGATGCAAGCTACCCTTAGGGGAGTATGAATCCTCAACCCTAAGCTATCCTTACGAGAGTATGATGTCTCAATCCTAAGCTACCATGAAATGGTCTTGGCCTAACCAAGTCAAGCTACCATGAAGTGCATTCTAACAATGCTAGTTCAAGCTACCCATAGGAGAGTATAGATCCTCAATCCTAGGCTACCATGCCTATACTAATGCAAGCTACCATGAAAAGCATCCTACCAATGCTAGTTCAAGCTAACCTTAAGAGAGCTTAATTCCTCAATCCCAAGCTACCATGAGATTTACCATCCCAAGCTACCATGAGATCTACCATCCCAAGCTACATAATTCAACTATGCATAAAGGAATCATAAGACTCACCCTCAAGCTATTCTATTCTAACAAGCATGATTCATTTTAGGTAGTTAGCCTTTCAATCTACTATCATTCTATGTGAGAAGACCTTTCACATTCTACATACGTGGAAGCTATCTCATCATATAAGACTTACTCTTTAAGCCCTAGTGATCAACATTATGACTTCAAGCCCTACATTCAAGCTTTACTCCAGAATCATCATACTAGTCTAGATCACAAGACACATTATCCCTAAGCCTTAGTCATAGGCAAATTCTAAGCATAATTGATCATAAAGTCCCAATTTCAATCACTACAGTTCATGTTCTATCATACATGCCTAAGCCTAGTTCAATTCATGATTTCATATTCCCATTCTTAGATAAGTTCTATTCGTGGTGACAATTCTAGAAGATCTATCAAGAACCATCAATTTCTCATCAAAAGACATAAACCCACATACTTTGAAAATTAGGGTTAACCAAGGAATCCACATAAATTCTTCATAATATCATGAATCAACATTAAATTAACCATATATGAGTAGTATCCACCCCTTTGGAATCATACCCACCTAAAACCCATACATTGGAAGTAACCCTAGCTTGAATTGGGTTCTTCTTCACAAATTAGGGGAATTTCTACGGGGACTCTATGGGTGGAAGAACCCATAGATGAAAATATAAATATACCTTAATTAATGCCCTAGAACAAGCCTTTAGCAATGGAGCCTTTGTTCTCGACCTTAGCTTCAACCCTAGCTTCTTCTTCAATGGAGGTTCTTCTTAGAGAGAGACATATTCTACGGAAAGGATGAAGTTGGGTTTTCTTTAAATTCTTGGGAGAATGGATTAATTGAGGTAAAGTTAGGTCTAATAAGCTTATATAGTTGCTAGGAAAGGAATAAAATAATGTAGGGTCAACTTTGGTAAAGAACTAAGGGCATTTCATGTTTCAACTTTAAAAAAACAAGTCTTCACAACTTACCTCGCCCTTTGCACCCTCATGGCTCACCAAGGGCACTAGGCGACTCGCCAAGTAGACCCTTGGCCCGCCCAAATTTCTGGCAAGCTCCTTAAAGGGGCAGTTCACTAGGCGATCTTGGGAGCCAATAGGCGATTCAACAAGTCGGTTAGTGAGCTATGACTTAGCTCGCCCTTTGTTCCAGAATCAAGGACAAAGGGACAGCCCTACTAGGCGACCTTAGGTGCCCTTTGGTGCATCGCCAAGTGACTTGGGAGATCAAGCTGCCCAATCGCCAACTAGGCACCTAGGAGAACAAGTTCTCTTTCACTCTAACTTGATAGCTTAGGCCCTTGCAACCCTATACCATTCCATAGATAGTCTTCTAAACTTTGGGGTCTAACATGTATCTTGATGTTCAACTACTAAGCCCCTCATTCAAAGTGCGGAAAGTCTTATCTACGACTCTAATAACATACATCGTACCTTAGAATCCTAGCTTGTGGCTCTAGTTTGGTCTACTAGTTTCAGAGGTGTTACATGCTTAGTACAAGGCCTTTATCTGAAATATCCTTTGGCACTTGGCAGGGCCAGGAATGTCCTGTACTGTCCAAAATGCCACAACTTTTACCCCACCTTCTCGTGGTAACAATGTCTCTCATGTCACTTGTTATTCTTCTAATCATTTTTTTCATTATTAGCATGTTCCTTCTTTAGTACACTGTGAGAGTCTTAGTTGGAAGTGAATGTTAAGTTTCACCAGTATCCAATGTAAAAAACTCCCACACATTTAAGTTTCAATTCTGTTTTAAAATCTTTTGTACATCATCATAATTAATTGTTTTGTATGCCGGGTACAACAAATATTTTTTGTTAATTATGTATTGTTGAATTCTCACACATCCTTTGAAGTTACTAATAAATAATAATCATGTGACCACTAAAGCTAATGAGCCTATGTTGGGTACATGTACACAAACTATACTTGCATTACCCCAGGCTTGATAGTTTTATTTTTAGTGATGCTCCAATAAGAACCTAAAAGGCCAACTAGGTCCATTCATACCCTCAACTACCTGAAAGAATACAACTACACCTTGTCTAACCTGCACCCTTCCATATCTACAACTAACACCTCAGATCCACATCACTCCCTTACCTCTTTCAGGTCCAATCATGACCATGTATGTTTCACCACCCTATGTCCAAATAGTCAGCAGTTAGTCCAAACCATCTCACATGACAGTGAACCTTCTCATTATGAAGAAGCAATCCGAAATCATGCCTGGAAAATAACAATGACACACGAGTTTGATGCTTTGTATGCAAATGACACTTTGGAGTTAGTCAACTTGCCTAAAGGAAAGAATGTTATTGGGTGCAAATAGGTGTACAAGACTAAAGGAAAGAATGTTATTGGGTGCAAATAGGTGTACAAGATTAAACACAAAGCATATGAAAGTGTGAAAAGGTTCAGGGCTAGTCTGGTAGTGAAGGGATACACTCAACAGGTTAGAATAGACCACACTAATACATTTTCACCTATAGAAAAGATGACCACTGTTAGGACCGTGATTTCCTTGGATGTTAAGAAAGGTTGGGATTCCTATCAACTAGATGTTAACTATACCTTCCTCCATGGTGATTTAAATGAGAATGTATACATGACATTACCATAAGTACTTGTAGTGGACAGTAACAACATGGTATATAGACTAAAGAAGTCATTATATGCCTTAAAGCAAGCCAACAGATAATGATATGACAAATTGGCCAGGAGTCTTTGCTCAAAAGGGTACACTTACTTAAATAATGAATACTCATTATTTTATAAACACAAGAGATTGTCTTTAGTATTTGTTTTCATATATGTTGATGCTGTCATCTAACTGACATTGATTTAGAGGAAATTACTTTCTTAAAGGCTTTCTTGCATGATTAATTCAAAATAAAGGATCCAGAAAAACTACACTATTTTCTGGTACTAGAAATATTATACAGACATGATGATGCTCTTATTTCATAGATAAAAATCATTATTGATATCTTGAAAAAGTTTGATTCCATAAACTATATGACCACTACTTTACCACTTGATTGTGTTGAGAAACTGAAAGCCGCATACGGCAAGTTGTTGTCAAACACTACTAACTATAGAAAGTTGGCTGGAAAGCTCAATTATCTCTACAACACAAGGATGGATGTAGCATACAATGTCTAACACCTTAGCCACTTTATGCAATCAGCTAGAGAACCGCATTTGAAAGCATCTTATTATGTTCTCAGATATCTCAAACAAGACCGTACATTAGGAATTTTTATTTCCAACAAACTTGACCTCACTATTAGTGCTTATTGTGACTCAGATTGAGAAGTTTGCTCTGATTCAAGGAAGTTGGTCAGTAGGAATGACAGTCCCATTAATTGGAAGTCTAAGAAACATGCCACAGTGTTTTTAACTTCTGCAGAAGCAGAATACATAGTTGTGAGACAAGTGGTAGGTGAACTATTATGGCTTGAAATATTTTTTGATGAGTTGACAGTGAAAGGATCTTTGCCTATACATGTCTTTTGTGATAGTCATGCAATAATACACATTGCTAAAAACTCAATCTTTCATGAAAGAACTAAACATGTAGAGATAGAATGTCATTTCATTAAGACCAAGCTTCAACAAGGAATGATCACACTCCATCACATTGCCACAGATTCCTAATTAACAGATGTCGTCACCAAGGCTTGTCTAAAGTCAATAATGCTACACTTTTAAGTAAGTTGTCTATGTCTAGTTCACCTCCAGCTTTAGGGGGGGGTGATGAGAATAGAATTAGAGATTATTAGTTAGCACATAGTTAATTAGAATTAGAGTTCACAAAGTTAGTTAGAATTAGTCGGTTAAGTTTGTTAGTGTGTCAGAGTCAAGTTGACTAGCTGACTGATCAATGTATGTATGTATATATATATATATATATATACACACACACAACACCTTGTAAAGATTATTCAATTTTACATTCAATAATACATTTTCCTTTTCTCTCTAAATGCTCCTCATATGATCTCAAACCTCCATTAATGGTGGAAAGCTATTGCTTTCTTACCTTATGATGTTAGTTTCATCAGAGTCGTGTGTGGGCATGCGCTATTTTAACATTTAGTTCAACTTCAAATTTTTTATATAATTATAATAGTACAATCATATCCGACTTATTTTAGGTCATACATTTCAAAAGCCATACTTTCATTCTTAAACTTCTAATATATATATATATATATATATATATATATATATATAAAAGGATAATTTAGGAAAAGTTTTTATATTTATCAAATTGAGACGTAAAATGTGTAAAGACATGTTCCCGTCGTTATAGAAGAGCCAACAGGGGAAAATTTGGGGTCAGAAAACTTTTTTTGCAGTATTTGGATTTTCCTAACCTTATCCAAATTTGGACGAAATTGAAGTCATCGAGGTGTAGGGAAATCTGGTAAAAATCAAGTGAATCATTTATGATTTTGATTACATGAGTAGTTAGATAACTCATTAAGGAATTCATATGACTTTACGGAATTGAATTCGGGCGATTAGAACTCCCGGAATCGATCTTAGAGTAAAGGGTATTTACTGAGCGTCGTGGGTTGAGGTGTGCTGTGAAAGGGGAATTTTGGAATTCTTGAAATAACTCTCTATCTCGAGAATGTCGCTTCGGCACTGGGTTTTGCTGCTTTGGTGGGGCCGCTGTGGCGAGCCCGACTTAAGTTAAAGTCGTTAATAAACCCCTAAACGACCTCATTATGCACTTTTTGACTTTTTGAGCTAAGGAACGTCCCCCAGGTGACTCCTACTCATTTTTCACCATTTTTGAGGCTAAAAGTAAGCTTTTCACACCCAAATCCATTTTCGATCCATAGAACATAATAGAGTGGGTGAATATTGATGGGGGAAGGTTTTGTTATAGATTCTATGGTGGAAACAATCCTAATTTGGATAATTGAGATCATGGGTTTGATTTAGGGTTCATAGAATTGCTAGTAATCTAGGTAATTAATGATTGTTTATTGATTCCCGTATTATATTGATTGTTTGTAGACCAAGAACAAGTGGAACGAATCCGGAAAGGGAAAGATCAAGTTTCTTAGGGTTTCAAGCTTGTTTTGAGGTAGGTAATAGTTGTGATTATATGATTGTGTGATGTATGCATGTGATTGTATTGTTGTTTGACTTGTTATGTTGCACTAGTGGGATAGCCGCGTGATCCTACCAGTACAGTTGGTTGTGTACTGATTCGACACTTGCTCTTATTTTTGTTGAGTACAAGGCATCTTCAAAAGGCTATTGAGATACCTTGCTTAGAAGATCAGTTATCGTCGCTTCGAATTCAACGGTGAGCCAATTCTTCTAGGCTACCATGGGATTCTCTTTTGTCTATGTCCACCATTTCTGAACTTAGACATTTGTTTTAGCTAGTTGATTAGTTCATTAGTTGGGGTTGTATCCCTTTCTTGTTTAGACTTGGTTCATTTTTAGAATGTTTTGGTACATTGACTTTCAGGTTCTAGGTTATTTCTTCCGCATTGTTAGTTATTATTGTTAGACTTTTGTTAGAGTTTTTGGGAACTTCATTTTTATTTCCTTAGTTTTTAGATTATTTGCTTGGAATTGGGTGTGGTAGTGGTTTTCCCACCGAAGTATTAGTGTGGGTGCCAATCATAACGGTCTGGGTCGTGACAAAGTTGGTATCAGAGCCTAAGTTCATTGATCTCGATGTACCAAAATGAGTCTAGTAGTGTCTCGTGGAACAGTACAGAGACGCCTTTACTTTTCTTCGAGAGGCTATATGACTTTAGGAAATCTCTATTTTTCTCTTGTCTCCTTTCGTGCTATGACTTGATTCCAATTGGTATCTAACCTCCTTCACTCTTCTGTTCGCAGATGGTTAATACTAGATTCAACGGTGTTAGGCCCGTAACTCCCGTCAATGCTCCGGTTGAGGAATCTGCACCGAGAGGTCGCGGTCAAGGTAGGGGTAGAGAAAGATCTAGGGGTAGAGGCCGTGGAAGAGTAGAAACTGCTGGAAATGTAGCTCCTGTAGAGAATGCTCCTATGAATGAGAACCCTCTTGCGCATCATGAAGAGATAGATGAGAATGTTGATGTTGATATTGAGGATGTAGAACTAGAGGAAAAGGTGCAGGCTGAGACTACCGATGTTCCCCCATAAACCCAGTATTAGCTCAACAGATCATGTCATTCTTGAAAGGGTTGGTTGGTCCTAAAGTGCTTCCTTCTGCTCAAGCAACTCAAGATCCTACTAATCCTCTTATTGCTAGCACTGCGCTCAAGGTGGGTGGGACTGGAGGTAATGATGCTTTCTTCCGTCCGTTGTTGGGTTCTGTTATGACTGGTAATGAGCATGAAATGTTGACTAAGTTTCTAAAGTTAAAGCCTCATATGTTTCTTGGTTCTGAGAATGAGAATGCTTATGAGTTCATTCTGGATTGCTATGAGAGGCTTCATAAACTGGTATTGTTCATCAGCATAGGGTTGAGTTTGTGTCTTTCCAACTTCAAGGTGAGGCCAAGCAGTGGTGGAGAGCTTATATGAAGTGCAGATCTTCTACTTTACCTCCAGTTTCTTGGATCCAATTTTATTCTCTGTTTCTAGAGAAGTATGTGCCTAGGACTTTGAGGGATCGCAAGAAAGATGAGTTTATGGCTTTAGAGCAAGGTGGTATGTCTGTGGCTGCTTATGAGGCCAAGTTCCATGCTTTATCTAGATATGTTATGCAGTTGGTGACTACAGAGGAGGAGAGGATCTAGTTATTTATTAGAGGACTAAATTCTGAGTTGCAAGTATTATCTGTTCATATGACTTTTGCAGGGAGAAAATTTAATGAGGTGACATACTATGTTAAAAAAGTGGAGGGGGTAAGGCGAGACAGTCAAGCTAAGGCATGGGCAAAAAGGGCCAAGAACTCGGGTAACTTTCAAGGTTCTTATTCCAAGGGGTTCGAAAGACCAATGCTTGCAGGCAAGCCAATTCAGGCTGCTATGCCTGCCTCTATAGGTAGTTACTCGAAAACTCCATCTCATAATTTTCAAGATAGCTAGGGAGTCGCGTCTTCGACGGGTGACAGACCATATTTTGATCGTACTTGTTACAATTGTGGAGAATCTAGGCATATGAGGAGAGATTATCCCCACCCACGTGTGTTAGATTCTGTGCAATAGCAGTCTAGAGCAGTGGTACCAGCGGGAAATGGTAATAATGGTAGAAGACGTCCATAAGGTGGGCGAGGAGGTAATCTGCGAGGCCGTGAAGGTAGATAAAATGGTAATGGTAATGGAGGTAGGGGTAACGCACAACTAGGCAGGGAAGTGGCTCGTCATGATGATAGGGCTCAGTGTTATGCTTGTCCAGGCAAGAATGAGGCGGAGGCGTCTGATGCGGTGATCACAGGTACTATTCTTGTCTATGACTGGATGGCTAATGTGTTGTTTGATCCGGGTTTAACTTATTCATATGTATCCGTGAGATTTGCCTCAGATTTTGATATGATTTGTGATATTCTTGATATTCGTGTTTCTACCCCAGTTGGAGAGTCAGTCATAGTTACCGATGTTTATCGTGCTTGTCCTATTTTGTTTTAAGGGATTTGAGACTTGGGTTGATTTAGTGGTTTTGGATATGATTGACTTTGACATAATCTTAGGCATGACTTGGTTGTACCCCTATTATACTGTGCTTAATTGTAATACTAAGTCTGTAACGAAAAATTATAGTGGGGAGGGGTGTACAAGAATAAGCAAGCTAAGATTATATCCTCCATTCGGGCTATTAAACTGGTAGAGCAGGGTTGTTTGGCTTTATTGGCTCATAATAGAAATGTTGAAATTAAGGCTCTGTAACACCCTGAAAATTCTATGACTTAAGTTAGAGCCTCACCTTATGAATAATGACTTAAAAATAGTTAAAATGATGTTTCTAAACCTAAATTAATGCAATTGACTTGGTTTGGGAGATTAAGAGTCTCAACATCAAGAAACGACCTCGACGTCCGAAAATTAGATAAGAATGTGTTCTAGCGTGTCCTTAGGTTTTGGGCAGGTTTAGGTCTGTCGTATGATGGTATAATCTTGTAAAAAGGTTTAAAATAGGTAAATATATGTTCATAGGGTCAAAATGTTTGAATACGACTCCCCGGGGCCACCTTAAGGGGCCCCGAGAAGGACCCCAACCTTGGCCAAGCAAGCTGCTAAGGCAGCTTGCAAATTGCACTTGGTGGGAATAGGTGCGCGTCGCAACCTTGCTCCCCCAAGGAGAAAAAATCTTGTTCGCGATACGGTCATGTCGCGGACTCTACTGTCTTAAAATTTAATTCCAAAAATCTTTAGGGAACAGCTTCGCGTCGCGGACTTGCTCCGCGATGAAAATGCAAAAATTCAGAAATGGATTTTTATTTCATTAAAGAGTCCAACTAAGTGAGGGGTATTTAGGGTACTTTAGGGGACGTGTGTATAATGATTTTTAAGTCAATTCACCTCACTTTTATCACTCAAACACAAAACCCCAAAGATCTAAACCTAAAGTTCCTCCTTCTCTCTACTCTCTCTCTTCTCAAGAACTCCATTGAAGAAGATTGGAGCTTCAAGAAGAAGACCAACTCTCCAAGGTTTCAACTCGGATTTTCGTGGTTAATTCGTCAATAAGGTATGGTTGCTTATCACTCTTGGGATTCCTTTCCCCAAGAGGCTCCTTCAAGATGAATTTCAAAATCTACAATTTCTAGGTTTCAATCCAAAAACGTGGGTCTTCTTTCTAAAGTGAAATTGATGTTATAAACTGACTTTGATTAATGTTATATGAACAATTATGGATGAATTTATGTTGTATTGGTGGTTTCTTGAATAATTCCCCATTAGACCCATGTTTCTCTTTCTTTTCCTAATTCTAACCCTAGTTTGTGTTGGATATTGATTGAAGGCTATGAATTGAATGTGATGTTATGTAATTCATGTTTGTATGATGATTCTACCCTAGGTTATGTATAATTTCTATGAAATTAGGGTTGAGTCTTTGAATGAAGCCTTGAAGGCTATGAAGGGAATATGTCAATTGCTTATATTAATGTTGATTATGTTATTACTTCATGAATTACCTTGTATTATGTATTGGTTATGAATTTCTTGGTAATTGAAGTATGGATGTCCCATGAAGGGCAAGAAGGTATGAAGGTTGGTTCTTCTTTGAACTAAAGTATGAAAAGTGAATTACTTAAATTGTAATGATGCTATACCTAATGTGTTGTTGTGGTGTTGATGACCTAGTTTCCTCATCCTTAACCCTCTACACTTGAATTAGCTATGAAATATGTATGTATATTATGGTATGATTGCTATATGATTGAA
>JAJONQ010031074.1:0-29285 GCA_036250385.1 Solanum microdontum
GTTGTGTATGAGTATATTTTCGTGTACTTATGTTGGGTATTCAAATCTATGAGAGTTTGGAAGAAACCATTCGATTCTAGGTGAATTAGGGCAAAAAATTGAGAAGAAAAATTCATCGGAACATTTGGGGGGGGGGGGGCTGGGGTGGTGCACCTCAGATGCATCAGGAGGGCTAGTAACCTGTGCATGCAGTGTGCCACAAACAAGCTCCATTAAGTGGAGGTCCGGCGTGGTGCGCCAGGGATGCGCCAGGAGCGTCATCCCATTTCCTCTTTTGTTCTTCGATCCGTACTTTTTCCTTTGAGTTGAGCTTTCATTAACTTCTTAATCCTAGCTATCTAAACTAAATTTGATCATCCCGAGATCCTTCGTATCATGAATCGTAACTCTTGAATTCATAATTTAAATTTAAGAAAAGATTAACAGTCAAGTTTGAGAGAGCCTTCCGAGTCTTTAACAAACTTTTAAAAACTTGAGTATGAGGATGAGGAGAGTTGAGTTTCATTTTTTCAAAATGAATATATGGGAACTAAATAATCCCAAGAATAAATGTCTTTACATTTAAAATGAGAGGAAACTTCGATTTTCAAATATGTTCATGAGGTGTTTTTGAGCACTATCTCTTTTAAGAGATGTAACACCTACAATTTGAGAGAGGGCACAATAGCATGTTTAGAGATTCAAGGTTCCTTCCCCGAAGGCCAACCATGACCCTTGAAAGGGACCACGGACAGTGGGTGGGTCCGTGGATACGCCACCAAAAACTTGTCAAGGGTAGGGACCATGACTGGACCCACAAACTGTCGATGATTCCACGACTCGTGCTAGGGAGCCGTAGGTTAGGTCCAAATTCTCTGAAGTTGGCGACGAGTGTGCAGGACGGACCGTTGGTTAGTCCATAGTCCGTCAGTCATGAGTCATAGGTGGGGGTTCGACAGTTAGTGTTAAGGGTAGTTGGGTCTTTTTCTAATTATTTTAGCTCTATACTATGTTGTTTTGCCTATGTCTAAGACCCCTATATAAGTGATTTTAACCTCAAAACTTACCATTAAAGTAATATTCCTAAATTCACTAAAAGAATTGGGTTATTCCTCTCCACAATATTTCTCTGTCCAAAACTTGAAGAAGAAGAAAGGGTTAAAGCTAGGTTCAAGGTATAACTCTCCATTCGTCAAGCATTTGTGGGCTTTGATAGTAAGGTATGATGGCTTTTCATCCATGGAATCCTTGCATCCATGGAGCCCCTAAGTTCTCCCAATTGAAAAGAATTCCCCAAATTCAATTAGGCTTTTTTTCCCTAAGTTGTGGGTCCTTGTAAATGTTGATTCAATTGAGTAAATCATGATTGATTATGCGTGAATTGAGTGGATTCTATTCTATTATGATGAATTTCCATGTACCCATGCCTAACCTATGTCTCTAAGTGGAAATTGATGTAAATGGGTTTTATGCTATGAAAAGATAAATTATGGGTTTAGATGTATTCTTATAGGATTGATAAGGCACATTATGAATTGCTTTGAGATTGAAGCATATGTGATGAATTATCATAAGATTGGCTTTGAGAGTGAAGCATATGCAATACTTGTTGATTGTTGATGTGATTGTTGTGGAAGGGATTTCTCCAAATGATTTCCTTTATGTATGTATGAATGTGAAAGTCTTTTTAACATGGAATGATTCTAGGTTGAAAGGCTTGCTCACCTAAAATGAATCTAAGTTGTAAGACTATGAAATTTTTGATGCTAGAGGTGATTACCCATGACTTCTAAATTATAATAGGATATGAGGCGATTACCTATATTCCTTAGAATAAAATATGAGGCGAGTACCCATATTCCTTAGAAATGAATAAGAGGCGACTACCCTTATTTCATGAAGTTTAACAAGAGACGATTACCCACGTTCCTATTATGTAAGTTGGACAAGGGGCGACTACCCATGATCCCAAAGTAAAGAGGATAAGAGGCGACTACCCATGATCCCAAAGTAAAGAGGATAAGAGGCGACTACCCATGGTCCTTATAGCTACGCAAGTGGAGACTCCCCATGTATTTAAAAGTAAGCTATAAGATGTAAACTATTATGATGAACGATTAACTTGGATTGTTGCTTGAATTTCCTTCCATGATGAGTAAACTAGGCACGGATACCCAAGTCTTGACTAAGTATGAATTGAGGTTACTTCAAGAAGTACTCCTCCCATGTTATAATGATCTATTATGTGCATTGACTATGCTTTATGACTTATGTTGTCTAATGCTTATGTTTATGTCAATGCAATCTATCATATTTAGTACATTTTTGTACTAACATATACGCTTTCCTACATTTCTTATCCAAATGTAAGGTCCGGCGATCTCGATTCTTATCCTGTGGCTAGGATCTTTTGTAGAGGCAGGACTTGAAGATTGATGAGTCCTCATAATATTCGATGATTTGGCCACTATTTCCTTACGTTCTTATATTTTTAGTTGGTGAACATTGTTGTATGGGCTGTGTCCCAAGATCCTATTGTATTAGATGGTTTTTGAAACAAGTGTATTGGACTTCTGCTTTTGAAATGCAAACTTTGATTGTCTTGAAATGTTTTAAATTCTCATGAATTTCTATTATTTTGACTATGAAAGCTAAGTGGCTTGTATGAGGCCTCTCGGGGTCTTGTACGCCATGTTACATCTAGGGGGTACCCCTGGGTAGTGACAAACTTGGTAGTCAAAGCACACGGTTTAGAATGGTTCTATGATGTCTCAAAACCACGCCGAGTAGAGTCTTGTTCATAAGTGTGAAACGCACCACATTTATGAATGAGACACTACAAGATGCTTAGGAAACTTCACTTATTTCTTCAATCTAAGTTAGGCGATATAGTTTGACTCTGTAATGTTTCCCTCCTAATCCTTACCCAATGGTCTACATGATATGACTACTTGAAGAGCTTTTCCTATAAGGAATGAGGGAGAGAATATGAGTCAAGAAGCTCCGGTTGACCCTTTGGCCTAGCAAGTGACTAATGTAGAGTTTAGGACTGCTTTTTTCAAATGTTGGCTCAAGCCGTAATGGCCCAAGCCAATAGGGAGGTTGTGGTCCCCATGAACCCAAATGTGGGTACGACAACATCTAGAGTGAGGGACATCACTAGGATGAATCCTCCGAAATTCTATGGTTCTAAGGTTGAGGAAGAT
Source organism: Solanum microdontum (assembly GCA_036250385.1). NCBI lineage: Eukaryota > Viridiplantae > Streptophyta > Magnoliopsida > Solanales > Solanaceae > Solanum > Solanum microdontum. The sequence continues at coordinate 3,186 of JAJONQ010031074.1, forward strand.
CCTCAAGAGTTCATTGATGAGGTTTACAAGGTGTTTGCTATTATGGGAGTGGCGCCTATAGAAAAGGTGGAATTGGACGCTTATCAACATAAGGGTGTTGCTCAAATTTGGTTTAACTAATGAAAGAAAGCAAGACCAGAAGATGTGAGTCCTATAGAGTGGAAAATGTTCAAATCTGCTTTTCTTGATAGGTTCTTTCCTCTTGAGATGAGAGAGGCTAAGGTGCTTGAGTTTATCAATCTTCGACAAGGGAATATAAGTGTGAGGAATATGCTTTGAGATTCACACAATTGTCGAAGTATGCTCCTTAGGGTGTTGCTCAAATTTGGTTTAACCAATGGAAGGAACCAAGACCAGAAGATGTGAGTCCCATAGAATGGAAAAGGTTCAAATCTGCTTTTCTTGATAGGTTCTTTCCTCTTGAGATGAGAGAGGCTAAGGTGCTTGAGTTTATCAATCTTTGACAAAGGAATATGAGTGTGAAGAAATATGCTTTGAGATTCACACAATTGTCGCGTCTTTCATCAAAGAAATGACTCTTTTCACTACGTTCAACTCCTTCGGTGTCGGTTTTAAAGATAGGCTCCTTCTATAGTGGTAGACTCTAGGGCTAGAATGAGCAAGTTGTTTCGAGAGTGGACGAATTGGTTGTGAAAAAATGTCGTACCTCTATCCTTGTTCATGCCATGGATATTTCTTGCCTTATGGTTCATGCTCAACAAATTGAGGACGAAAAACTTAAGGAGAAGTCTAGGGAACTAAAGAGGGCAAGAACGGATGATGGTAACTCTTCGTACTCTAGGTTCGGTGGACGTGGTTGTTCAAGGTTTTCCGGGCAAGGTTCTTCTAATGCTCCTCCAAGATTTAAAAATGAGAGAGTGTTTGACCCTAAGCCTCAAGGAGGAAATGATAGTGGGTCTCGATTGCTTACTTGTGCTAAGTGTGGAAGAAAACAAGAGGGCAAATGTCTAGCGGGTTCCAATGCTTGCTTTGGTTGTGTAAGACGGACCACAAGATAAGGAACTGTCCTTCAGTTGCTAAGAATGAAAAAGTTAATCGTCGTAGGGCTCAACCCTATCCATCATCAAGTCCAAGTGGTTCGGGTTTGAATGCTCCTAAGAAAAATAGGTTTTATGCACTTCAGACTCATGGTGAACAAGAGGGTTCTCCCGATGTGGTTACAGGTTTGTTAAAACTTTTCCAACTCAATGTTTATGCTTTCCTTGATCCCGGTGCTACCTTGTCTTTTGTGATGCCATATATGTCTATGAGATTTGATGTTCTCCCAGATGTGTTGTTAGATCATTTTTTTGTCTCTACCCTGTTGGTGATTCTGTTGTGGCATAGAGGGTCTATAGAAGATGTCCGATCTCCTTGTGCCATAGAGTTACTCTTTTCTATTTGGTAGAGCTTGATATGCTTGATTTTGATATTACGCTTGGTATGGATTGGCTGCACTCTTGTTATGCTTCTATTGATTGTAGAAACCGTGTATTCAAGTTTCAATTTCCAAATGAGCCTATCTTAGAGTGGAAAGAGGGAATTTCTATGCCTAAGGGTCAGTTTGTTTCTTTTCTAAAATCTAGGAAAATGATGTCTAAGGGTTGAATTTACTATTTAGTTAGGGTGAGGGATGTAGATTCCGAAACCACGACTCTTGAGTCGGTCCCCATTGTGAATGTGTTCCCGGAAGTGTTCCCAGATGATTTACCCGACATTCCTCCTAAAAGAGAGATAGACTTCGGTATTGACCTTCTCCCAGATACGCAACCTATTTCTATTACTCCTTATAGAATGGCTTCGATGGAGCTTAAGGAATTGAAAGAGCAATTGAAAGATTTGTTGGATAAGGGTTTCATCTGACCAAGAATATCCCCATGTGCTGCTCTAGTTTTGTTTGTTAGAAAGAAACATGGTTCTCTTAAAATGTGTATAGACTACCGACAACTGAATAAGGTTTCTGTTAAGAATAAGTATCCTCTTTCAAGGATAGATGATTTGTTTGAAAAACTCTACGGAGTGAGTTTCTTTTCTAAGATTGACCTCCGATCGGGTTATCACCAATTGAGGGTGAAGGAAGATGATATTCCAAAAATGGCTTTGAGAACCCGATACGAACATTTTGAGTTTTTGGTGATGTCTTTTGGTTTGACCAATGCTCCGGCGGCATTTATGGATTTGATGAATAAGGTGTTTAGACAATACCTTGATATAATCGTAATTGTGTTCATTAATGATATATTGATTTATTCTAGAAGTGAGGATGATCACATCAATCATTTGAGGATTGTGTTGCAAATGCTTAAGGAACGACAACACTTTGCAAATTTTAGCAAATGTGAGTTTTGGATAAGGTCCGTGGCTTTTCTAGGTCAGATTGTTTCAAGTAAGGGTATAGAGGTAGATCCTATTAAGAAAGATGCGGTCAAGAGTTGGCCTAAACCTCTATCCCCTTCAGATATTAGAAGTTTCTTGGGTTTGGCTAGTAACTATAGAAGGTTTGTTGAGGTATTTTCTACAATTGCCTCTCCATTGACATCATTGACTCAAAAGAAAGCTAAGTTCATGGTTCGAAGCTTGTGATAAGAGTTTTCAAGAGTTGAAAGATAGACTTACTTTCGTTCCGATGTTGACTTTACTAGAAGGGACATATGGTTTTGTGGTTTATTGTGATGCATCTAGCATTGGGTTAGGATGTGTACTTATGCGAAATGGGAAAGTTATTACCTATGCTTCAAGGCAACTTAAGATCCATTAAAATAATTATTCTACCCATGACCTTGAATTAGTGGTGGTTGTTTTTGCTTTAAAGATTTGGAGGCCTTATTTGTATGGTGTTAATGTTGATGTTTTTACCGACCACAAGAGTTTCCAATAGATGTTTAACCAAAAGGATCTAAATCTTCACCAAACAAGGTGGCGTGAGTTATTGAAGGATTATTATATGAGTGTACTCTATCACCCTGGTAAAGCCAATGTGGTGGCGGATGCTCTTAGTCGGTTATCTATGGGTAGTGTTGCTCATATTGAGGATGATAGAAAATAGTTGGTTTGAGATGTTCATAGATTGACCCGGTTGGGTGTTCAATTAATAGACTCTACTAAGGGTGGTGTTATGGTTCACAATGGTTCAAAATTATCTTTTGTGACAGATGTGAAAGACAAGCAATGTCTTGATCCTACCTTAGTAGAATTGAAAGAAGCGGTGCTTAGAAACTCCGTTAAGCCTTTCTCCCAAGGGGGAGATAGTGTACTTATATATCAAGGTCGTTTGTGTGTTCCTAATGTTGATGTCTTGAGGGAGCAAATCTTTTCAAAAGCCCATAGTTCTCGGTATTCCATTTACCCGGGAGCCACCAAGATGTACCGTGACTTGCAGGAAATCTATTGGTGGAATGGAATGAAGAAGGATATTGTGAAATTTGTTGTTAAATGTCCTAATTTCCAACAAGTCAAAGTTGAGCATTAGAAATAGGGAGGTTTATTCTAAGACATTAATATTTCTACTTGGAAGTGGGAAGATTTAAATATGGACTTTATAGTAGGGTTGCAACGTACTCGACAACAATATGATTTGAATTGGGTTATAGTAGACCGAATGTTGAAATCAGCTCATTTCAATCCCGTCAAGGTTTCTTATACGGCGGAAGACTATTCCTAGTTATATTTGAGAGAAATGGTAAGGTTGCATGGAGTGCCCTTGTCCATTATCTCCGATAGAGGTACCCAATTCACTTCACAATTTTGAAAGTCTTTCCAAAAGGGCCTTGTTACTTGTGTTAAGCTTAGCACAACCTTTCATCCCCAAACCGATGGGCAAGTGGAGCGTACTATCCAAACTTTGGAAGATATGTAAAGAGTTTCTGTTGTTGACTTCAAGGGAAATTGGGATGATCATTTGCCTTTGATTGAATTTGCTTATAACAATAGCTATTACTTAAGTATTGTTATGGCTCCATTTGGAGCATTGTATGGTAGGAGCTGTAGATCTCCTATAGGCTGGTTTGAAGTGGGTGAAGTAGCCCTAATAGGTCCCGAATTGGTATATGAGGCTACAAAGAAAGTTCGACTTATTAGAGAAAGGTTGAGAACAACCCAAAGTTGAAAAAATTCATATGCCGATGTTAGAAGAAGAGATATTGAATTTGATGTTCATGATTGGGTTTATTTGAAAATCTCACCCATGAAGGGTGTAATGAGGTTTGGTAAGAAAGGGAAGCTCAGTCTCTCTTTTGTAGGCCCATATCAAATTTTGAGATGTGTTGGTAAGGTCGCTTATGAGCTTGAATTGCCTAATGAGTTGGCATTAGTGCATTGGCTAACGTCTCAAATACACCTCATCCAATTCTAGGTGTAGACGATCGTTAACTAGTTTAAAACCCAACAAAGAGTTCGGGTCGAACCCATAGGGAGCGGTACGTGTTTAAATTCAATTATGAAGTTATAAAGTGGTCTAAGCGGTTATAGGAATAGAAATTATCGAAAACATACAACCTTAATGTATTGTGGGTAGGTGGGACTTTAAGTGCAATAGCTTTCTCTTGAACAACTATTACGGTTGAGGCGATTTCTCTCATACATCGACAAGCATAAAAGATAAACAACACACAACCTTAATGTATCCACCCTCTCGAGCTAGATAGGTAGAATTGAGTTTAGAATTCACTCTCTCTCGCTGAACCCATATCAACCTAATACCTACAATCATCAATCAAAAGTTTTGATTCCAAAACCTCTCTCTCAAGCAAACTAAGAACTCAAAATTTGAATTGCATTTGCAACTACAATTCATAGATTAAAACATAGCTAATAATTAAACCCACAATAAAACAACAATTTCATCATTAAATAACAATACCCATAAGATAATTAGACAAATAAACACATGATCACACCCCAAGAATTGGGATTTTAGCCGCATATCATAAAATAGAGAAACGATTGCGAAACACATTAGCCATGATCTGGTAAAGGTTCTCAAGTTTTTACAATGGTCCAAATTGAAAAAAATTAAAAAACCACTTGCAAATCTTCAAGTTTGACCCTCAAAAACATCAAAGTATACAATGGAACTCAAAAACTAAGAGAAAGCTCTAACTTTCAAACTTGGGAATCAAAAACTCTACTGAATGATTGGGAGAGAACTCCTCAATTTTCATTTTAAATTTCAATTTATAGTTGCCCAATTTTTGGCCCAAAAGGCCATTGGGTAGGGTAAACCAGGCCTTGTCGAATAGGTCGGCGATCCGCCCTTTGCTCCCTTCCATCGCCAATTTGCAATGGCCATCAGTCCTCAGGGTTCTGTGACATTAGGCGATCAAGGTTGTAGTCACAGAGTCATTTGACGATTCACCGACTACTATTTCTGTTGCCAAGCTGGTTCTTCCCCAGGGCTGGCACCTGGAACTTTGGCTGGGCTAAAGAGCCACTCGATGATTGACTGAGTGGTCTTGGCAATCAGTAAGATCATTTTTCTTCACTTTCTCAGCTTGCCTTGCTCCTTAGCCTACATACCTGAAAATCAATGTTTTAATATCAGATTATAGCATAAATTAGGCATTTGAGGACACTAAAACTATCAAAACAAAGCCCTAAATGAGTCCAAATCTCGAACTCATTAACACCCCCAACTTAAACTTTTTCTTGTCCTCAAGTAAAAACTCAAGATCAATCAGTTCAACATAGATGTCTACAAACTGTGTTGCTTAAGATTCAACATAAATGCACACACAAAGTTCGAACTACACATACAATGCTCAATTGTGCACTCAAAGATTCAAATTGTGACTCACCATTATCAAGTGCACTCAAGTTCACAATGCTTGCTTCAAATGCAAGTTTAAGCTCAACAAAGGTACTCAAATTCCCTCATAACAAATGAATCCACATTCACACAAAATTTCTCAAAAATTTAAAGTCCCGAAATCACATGCAACTCTCACTCTAAAAAAGATGAACACATGTATGATTCCACCCATAGGCTGGTCCTTATTTTCCAATCAACATTTGTTTCAGCTCACGAAAGATCACAAAGGTCTTTTTAAGGGTTGTAATGTGGCTGAGTGCAAAGGTATGGTCATTTATGCTTAGTAGCTTCTACCTTCTTGAAGTATGGCCTGAAAATAAGTTTTTCTCATTCTCTTTCACATTCAAACATGTTCATAATCCACCCCATTATTCAACTAAACATGAATCACTGGATACCCCATTTTTTACTATTCTCACACACTTTATTTCAACATTTTTGCTCTTTTTCCATCCTTTTCTTTTCTTTCCTCTTTTTATGTTTTTTACATGAAGGGAATCCATCTTTTTCAAAACAATCCATCAAAGGGGGAATTTTTCACACTTCTTGATTTTTCTTCTTTTACACCACACCCCAACTTAGGCTTTTGGCCTAAGTTGGCTATTCAAACAAACCAATTCTTCATGAAGGTTATAGGTGATGGGATAAAGATGTCAAAGTTGTTCAAGTTTCTTCCAAGAAAAGGATAGGCTCAAAAGGTGCCAAGGAAGGTTCACACATCTCACAAGGTTGGCCACAAAGAGGTATATTGTCAAATTGGCTCACACTCCAAAACTTTTGCCCAAGATCATTTCAATTGCTTGCTTCACTCAATCAATCTGACCAACCGGGAAAATTCTAGGTGTCATCAAGCATAATGTTCAAGGAAACCTCACCACAAAAAGGCATTGGTACATTTATCAAACAAGACTCCACACTTTCTAGCCAGCGTGCAATACTCATCACAAGAGACTCATTTGACAACCGGCTAGTCACAATGAGATGCTAAAAGTTCACATATTTCCCTATGTAACTTAGTTTGCCTCATCGTAGCCGTACATTCATTTCGTTCAATTAAGAGCACTATCGACTCATCGGTATTGACCACAATCGACACTCAAATTTGCACAAGAACAACCACAATCACACCCAAAGGAGGTGGCAAAATTTTAAAACTTTGTTCAAAACCATTTTCATTTCAAAACAATGGGCCACAACTTATCAACAACCACGGTTCAACAACCAAGATATCTATAACAACCAATAAGCTCCAATATTCACAAAACAAAATCAGAATCAAGTCAATATTTACAATTAAGTAAATATTCACAAAATAGCACACAAGAGGTAGGTATGGAATTACCTCACCTCACCAAGAAAATGCAGTTGTCCTCAAATGCAACTAAAAGTAAAAATAGTTTGAAAAGTAACAGAGAAGTGGCAAAGAGAATCTTTCTGCTAGACTAGGCCTGGGGTGAAGTCTGCATATCCACAGATCCCTCTGTCTGGGCATCAATGCCCGTTGTCTTAGCCATCATGACTCCCTCTGCCTGGGCATCAGTGCCCAGTGTCTCAGCATCCTTGGCTCCACTGGATCCCACCATAGAAGTGTCTCGGAGTGATGACTGCCTAGCAGTCTCAAACATGGCACCCTCCAAGTCAACCTGATCATCGTAGACTGCCGCCTCACGAACACCAAATTAGTCCTCATCAGTCTCAGTCTCTGACTAAACAACAATATCATCAGCTCTAACCTCATCTCTGGTGGTAGCCGGAGGCACATCACAATAAGCTGGTACATTGGTGCTCGGGACATCTGGGATCTCCGCCATGCCAAAGATCATGGACATACTAGTGGACTTCAACTGGTCCATATCCCTCCTTAACTCAGTAATATCGGCCTTCAAGGCCTGCACAACATTAGTGGCTCCCTGGTCCTTCTCACACTCCGCCACTCTTACAGTCAGGGCACCCAAAACTATCTTGTGGTCCCTCATCTCAACCCTAAGTGGGGCCAAGGCAGCAACTATAGCCCTCTCTATCATCCCAAGCATAGCAACCATAATCTGGGAGGCACACACATCGGTAGAATGAGCCGGATTACCCATCTTGTACAACATGACCTTGGTGATAGGGTTCGAGATACAGAATCACCAACAAAAAAAATTCTAGGGGGAGGGGGTGTAGCAAAAGTGACAGGAGACTAAAAAACAGGAGGTCTGGAAGTACCTGAAGGCCCACTAGCCTAAGTATGAATGATTGTGTATGTAGGTAGTATATCAATATCAACCTCTGGGGTGTGTCCACCGGGGCTTCCTTCCTCCTGTCAGCCTCACCCCACGAGTACACGCCCTCTATACGCTAGATGTCGGTAGAAGAGAAGGGTGTAATTCAAAATGCTCTCTTTCCATCTCTCGGAACATGAGCCCGTCGGCACAATTTTGTGATCAATATTGGAAATGGAAGTGAAGTCTAACACTGCTTGGCCCTCATGACCAACTCCTGCTCAATAATCAAACCTAAATTCAGCCTTTTCCTAGCAATGATTGACCCAAGACACGCCGCCTTTGGGTGGCGGATGATAGACTCATTCTGGGACTGTATGATTATGCTGGTGATAAACCCAAACCAATACCTAACTGCCATATTAAGATCCTTCTTCTCTATCAGCACTCCTGCTTCAATCCATCTCGGGGTGATGTCAGAGAAAAGAGGGGCCAGCCAACCTTTTAGGTCATCCAGAGTCTGTGTCTGGATCATGCTCTAGTAGTCGTGCATAAAGTCGGAAGCACGCCTAAACACAACATTTATTTCATCGCTGCTGCATTTAACCTTTTTTCCTCTAACCACCACAAAGTCCCCCGCCTTGCAGGAACTAGACTTCTTCTTTCCCTAAGGCACCAAGTCACCGTAAGCTTAGTAGAACTCTTAGACCCATGTAGGAATTTATGGGCCATGGGGTTTGGTGAAAACCTCAAATCTATGGTATCTGAGAGTATCCCACATTGCTGGATGCCTGTCCACCATACCATCGGTAGACAGTCTCTTTTCTTCTAATGTGGTCCTCAATCACTTTGCCTTTAGCTAGTTGAGTGACCGGGGAGGAGGACCCTGTACTGGTGGCACCGGGATCCTAGACGGATCATACATCACCTTGGAGCGAAGCTCTGTTCTCCGGGCCTGTAGCACCTGGTCATCCTCAGGCTTATAGATGGAAGCCTGAGAATTTTGTGAGTCAGCGTCACTGCTGGATGTGGTGAGGTGTGTCTCGTAGACTCCCTCAATATCGAAGATGGCCTCTGGTGTCAAACCATGGGTGCCTTGACCTTGCCTTTGCTTTTTCTTCCCTTGGTAGGGAGTTTTTCTGTATTTTATCGAGATGCAGTTGCATCCTTATTAATAGTTATTCCTCGTGCCCGCTTCTGGGGTGGCATATCTATATCGAAAACTTTGGATCTAGCCATTCCTACAAAACAACGTAGCAAATGTTAGAAAAAGTTCAAGAAAAACTTCAGAAAGACTTGCCGAACCGGTTGATGAGTCGCTGAACAGCTTTGGCGAGCCATGTCGGGCTCGCCGAAAGTTCCAGCATAAAATTTGAAAAGTTCAAAACTGGTCAGCGATGTCCAGGGTCATTCGGCGAATCGCTGACATCATTCGGTGAACTAAAAGTAGCTCGCCGAAAGTTACAGTGTACTTTAAGGAATTAGGGGCACATAAGGGCAATCAAGAAGTACTTTCGGTAAGTCATTGAGTGAACTTGGTGAGCTCAGGCGTATCGCCAAAAGTTATTGAACAAAAACTCAACATTTAGAGAAATTAAGGGCGATCTAGGGAGACTTAGGTGAACCGCCGAACCAATCGGCGAGCCCGACCCAACTCGCCAAATGGCCCTTCGTGCCAGTTATTCACCCCTTACTTCAAAATCAAGCCCATAGATGCCAAAATAAAAATTTAAAACCTACACTATGAAATTAAAGCAAGACCCATACTACCCATGCCCTCGGGGTACTCAGAATTCCCTTGATTTGGCCAAAATTGGCTATTTGATGTCTTTTGCCCTTAAGAATGACGTCAACTACTCTATCATTGGGAAAATAATGATAATTAGCACAATCCGAGGTTACTCAAACTTTACCCCACTAGACCCAACACATTTTTAACCCAACTCAACAATTTCAACTCAATTTTAACAAGCTAAACACGGGGATCAACCATTTACAATCGATTAGGCATGAATTCATTCAAAATTAGGCAAACAAACATACACACGATGATTACCCAACAATATACAACAACAAATTACCAATTACATTCGAGTTCAACCATATATATAGTTTGGGGTTTAGAAAACCAATCTTCTATGCCAAAATTAGATTTGTAAAGCTAGGCAGCAAATTAAAATCCAAATTCCATCCCCGAGAAAAGATTGCAAATGGTACGAGAGTCAAAAGAAAAAAATATTTAAGAACTAATATCGGCTGAGAGAGTACGGGAGTTGAAAAGTTGAGAAAATAAAGGAATTTTGAATTTAAAACCGTTTGACCCATTAAAACATCTCAATTCGCGCACCAGTCGGCTATATAAGTCACCCCCGCCAAACCACTCAGCCATGCGCTGAGTGGTATTTTGGCTGGCTGAGTTTTACAAAACTCCCAGCGGACGAAGTCGTGCTCGCCGACTGATCCTTTGGCTCGCCGAGTTTTACAGAGATCCCCATCAAGTCTGGTGGTTCCAACATCGGTCTAAGTCGGGCTAGCCGACATCTTCGGTGAGTCACCGACCTCTTCGGTAAGTCATTGACCTCTTTGGCGAGTCGCAGACCTCTTCAGCGAGTCATCGACCTCTTCGGTGAGTCGTCGACTGGACTTTTGCTTTGCCTAATTGCCCATTTTCCAACACTTTTCAGTTTTCAACCTGCAAAATTAACACCCGTTATTCGGAAACTATAATTAAAACATCAACATCTTTGCTCTTTGGGCTTTTGGCGTTCATGAGGTGGGACGTATCTTTTCTTATCACCATCCCTTTCCTTCGAGGCAGCATTACGATCACACCATTCCCTATCACGATCTCTCCATCCATCCTCTCTATTCCAACCCAAATTTCCATCCGGCCTTGAGTAATTCGAGCGAAAACCTCCTCCTTGATTAGCAAGAAAGTTCCTTTCCTCAATGTAAAACGCTTCAAATTATGCTTGTTCGGGGTTTACTCCACCAACACCCACAACATTTACTCTCTTAAACCCACTACCATCACATTTTTTGATAATAGATCCAGTTGGGTCATCAGTTTGGCCATATTTTGGTCTCTCTCTTGATCCTTCTCCATAAGTTCCATTGTCATCCTTAAAGTGAGAGGAGAAACATTGTCCTCACGAGTGTACCATGCTCTATTGATCTTGGTCATGCCTTCAAGAAGTTGAGACACTACTTCATAGAGTTGTTGCATTATACCTCCGTGAACAAGTTGATCAGCAACTCCTTTGTTCACCGAGTTAAGACTCCTATAGAAGTATTGTAAAAATATATGGTTTGGCAGTCTGTGAGTCGGGCATTAAAGTACAAACTTCTTAAATCTCAGCCATGTCTTGTGGATAGGTTCACTTTCCAAGCGTTTGAAACCTTGGATCCTATCCCTGAGCGTCATCATCTTTGACGGGGGAAAGAATCTCACATGGAAAGATGTGGTAAGTTCATCCCAATAGGTAATAGAGTCCCTTGGTAACTCAGCTAACCATTTAGTAGCTTCACCCATTAAAGAGAATGGGAATAACCTGAGACAGACTGATTCTTGTGATATGTTCTTGAATGATAATAGATCACAAACGTCCACGAAGTTCCGAATATGCTCATGGGGGTCTTCGTGGGCCATCCCTCCATATAATCCTTTCATTTGGAAGAGCTGTAGCATCGTCCTAGTAACATAGAAGACAACATTACCCTCAATAGGAGGTAGACGAATTGCACCAACACCACCTAATTGAATTGGGTCATTCACATCATTACGAGTCCCAATATCATCTTGGTGGACCACTTGGCTACCATTACTCCCGTTCGCGCTCAACTCTTTCTCTGTTCAAAACAAGCAACATAAACACAAACCAAAGTAAGTCGATTCAACTATAACAAAAAAATATCACAATTCAACTTCAGTAATAGAATTCTAAACAACACCACTCCTCGGCAGCGGCACCATTTTTAATTAACTTCTCAAATTCACCTCAACCAATTCTAGGTGTAGACGATCATTAACTAGTATAAAACCCAACAAAGAGTTGGAGTCAAACCAACAGGGAGCGGTACTTGATTAAATTCAGTTATGAAGTTATAAAGTGATCTAAGAGTTATAGGAATAGAAATTATCAAAAACATACAAACACGTCAAAAGGGGTGACAACGAATGTTAGATGAGGGGTTTGGATTGTCAATTTACAGCTGAAGAAAGTACGAAAACAGGGGAAACAACAATATTAAGAGGAAATCTCGAGATGTGATCATTTATGGGATAATTATGATATATGGGTAATTGAAATTTAACAATAATATGCTGAAATATTGTGAGTAGGCGGGACTTTAAGTGTAATAGCTTTCTCTCAAACAACTATTACAGTTCACACGATTTCTCTTGAACATCGACAAACTTAACAAAATAAATATCCCACAACCTTAATGTATCCACTCTCTTGAGCTAGATAGGTAGAATTGAGTTTAGGATTTACTCTCTCAAGCTGAACCCATATTAACCCAACACCTACCATCATCAATCAAAAGCTTTGGTTCCGAAACCCCCCTCTCAAGCAAGCGAAGAACTCAAAATTAGAATTGCGTTTGCAACTAAAATTCATAGATTAAAACACAATGAATGATTAAACTCACATTAAAACAACAATTTCATCATTAAACAACAATACCAATAAGATAATTTTACAAATAAACACATGATCATACCCCAAGAATTGGGGTTTTTGCCACACATCATAAAAATAGAAAAATGATTACCAAAGACATTAGCCATGATCTGGGTAATAATTCTCAAGTCTTTACAATGCTTCAATTTTGTGGTTCGAAAGCTTCAAAGTCTACAATGGGACTTAAAAGCTAAAAGAAAACTCTGACTCACAAACTTGGGAATCAAAAACTCTACTGAATAATTGGGAGAGAACTCCTCAATTCTCATTTTAAATTTCAATTTATAGTTGCCCAATTTTTGGCCCAAAAGGCCATTGGATGGAGTAAGTCAGGCCTCGCCGAACTGGTCGGTGATGTGCCCTTTGCTCCCTTCCATCGCCAATTTTCCATGGCCATCAGTCCTCAGGGTTCTGTGACTTTAGGCGATCAAGATTGCTATCGCGAAGTCGTTTGGCGATTCGCCGACTACCCATTTCTTTCGCCAAGTTGGTTCTTCCTCAGTGCTGGCACGCTGGAACTTTGGGCTGGCTAAAGAGCCACTCGGAGATTCACCGAGTGGTCTTGGCAATCACTAGGATCGCTTTTCTTCACTTCTTCAACTTGTTTACTCCTTTTTTCCTGATAATTTCCTTTCTTTGCTCCTTATCCTGCATACTTGAAAATCAATGCTTTAATATCAGGTTATAGCATAAATTAGGCATATTAGGACACTAAAACTATCAAAACAACACCCTAGATGAGTCCTAATCTCGGACTCATCATGCATCCTGCTTTCCATGTCTCTATGTTAAAGAAATGTGTTGGAGATCCGGCATATATAGTTACCATATAAGGTTTGGGAGTTAAAGAGAATCTTTGTTATGAAGAAGTTCTAGTTGAGATTTTAGACCGGTAAGTCATGAAATTGAGGAACAAAGAAGTTGCTTCCGTGATAGTGTTGTGGAGAAAACAATTAGTTGAGGGCACTACTTGGGAGGCCGAGACCGATATGATGTCCCGATATCCTCATCTTTTTCCTTCTACTCCTCCTCTAGCTTGAGTTATTGAGTTCTCCATGGTTTAGTATTTTGGTGTCATGTGTGTTTTAGATATTCCCATGATTTCCTTATTATGCATGTTCTTGAAAAGCCTAAGTTTTGAGAAAATGAGTCAACTTGATTGATTCCTACATGGTTGTATGCATCTTAGTATGAATTGCATATAGACTATAAGATATGATGTGTTGAACATATTTTAGTTTGGAGTTGATGTTTCCTCCTCGGATATATGCATTTGAGTATAAGTTGCATATGCATTTTCATGATATGAAGATATGAATATGGTTTAGCTTGGAGTCGATGTTTCATCCTTGGATATGTGCATTAATGTGATTGCATGCAAGATGGCTGCTAGTCTTGAGTCTTTTCTTTAAGATATGCTTGGAATCTCCTTCGGGGACGAATGTTCCCAAGAGGGAGATAATGTAACACCTCGGATTTGAGAGAGGGCACAATAGCATGTTTAGAGCTTCAAGGTGCCATCCATGAAGGACAACCACGACCCATGAATAGGACCACATACCTAGGTGGGTCCGTGGATAGGCCACCAAAATGTTGTCAAGGGCAAGGACCACGATAGGACCCACGAACCTTCTATGGGTCCAAGGCTCGTAGCTTGGGAGCCATATGTCAGGCCCATATTCTCTGAAGTTTGCGACGAGTGTGCAGGAGGGACCGTTAGTCAGTCCACGGTCCTTCAGTCGTGTGTCATGGGTGGGGGTGCGGTAGTTAGTGTTAGGGGTAGTTGGGTCTTTTCCTATTTATTTTATCTCTATACTACTTCATTTGACTATGTCTAAGGCCCTTTTAACCCCAAAAATTACCCATTCAAGTCATTCTCTTAAATTCACCAAATTGATTGGGTTCTTCCTCTCCAGAATATTTCTCTCTCTAGATCTTGAAGAAGAAGAAAGGGTTGACACTAGGTTCAAGGTTCAAGTTTCCATTCCTCAAGAATTTGTGGGCATTGATAGTAAGGTATGATGACTTTCATCCATAGAAACCTTGCACCCATGGAGCCCCTATGTTCTCCCAATTGAAAAGTAGAATTCCCCAATTTAAATTAGGATTTTCTTCTAAGTTGCGGGTCTTTGTAAATGTTGATTTAATTGAGTGAATCATGATTCATTATGCATGAATTGAGTGGATTCTATGCTATTATGATGAATTTCCATGAACCCATGCCTAACCCATGTCTCTAAGTAGAAATTGATATAAATGGGTTTTATTCTATGAAAGGAGAAATGTTTAGATGTATTCTTTTAGGATTGATAAGGTACATTATCAATTGCTTTGAGATTGAGGCATAGTTGATTAAACTATGATAATATTGGCTTTGAGAGTGAAGCCTATGCATTAATTGTTGATTGTTGATGTGATTATTGTGGAAGGGATTTTCCCACATGATTTGCTTTATGTATGTATGAATGTGAAAGACTTTCTCACATTGAAAGATTTTAGGTTGAAAGGATTTCTCACCTAAAATGAATTTAAGTTATAAGCCTATGAAATTGATGAGGTGAGAGGCGATATTACCCATGGCCTCTAAATTACAATAGGATATGAGGCAATTACCCATATTCCTTAGAATATAATATAAGGCTAGTACCCATATTCATTAGAAATGAATAAGAGACGATTACCCTTATTTCATAAAGTTGAAAAAGAGGCGACTACCCACATTCCTATTATGTAAGTTAGACAAGGTCCTACTACCCATGATCCCAAAGTAAGGAGGATAAGAAGCGACTGCCCATGATCCTTATAGTTAGGCAAGTGGCGACCCCATGTCTTTAAAAGTAAGTTATAAGATGTAAAATGTTATGATGAATTATTAGCTTGGATTGTTGTTTGAAATGCCTTCCAAGATGAGTAAGACTAGAGGCGGATACCCAAGTCTTGACTAAGTATGAATTGAGGTTACTCTAAGAAGTACTCCTCCCATGTTATGATGATCTATTATGTGCATTGATTATGCTTTATGACTTATGTCGTCAAAAGCTTATGTTTATGTTATTTATGAAAGCTATCATACTTAGTACATCTTTGTACTAATGCATACTCTAGCCTACATTTCTTATCCAAATGTAGGGTCCGGTGATCTCGATTCTCATCCCCATGGCTTGGATCTTTAGTAGAGGCAAGACTTGAAGATTGGTGAGTCCGCATAGAATTCGAGGATTTAGCGACTATTTCCTTATGTTCTTTCATTTTTCGGTGGTGAACATTGTTGTGTGGGCTGTGTCCCAATATCCTATTGTATTAGATGGTTTTTGAGACAAGTGTATTAGACTTTCGCATTTGAAAGGTAAACTTTGATTGCCTTGAAATGTTTTAAATTCTCGTGAATTTCTATTATCTTGACTATGAAAGCTAAAATGGCTTATATAAGGCCTCTCGGGGTCTTGTATGACACATTACATCTAGGGATGTACCCCTGGGTCATGACAAGAGAACCTTTTGAGTAATAATCTCAAAGTTTGAGGATGAAATAATTTTAAACATATGAGCATGAGTTATATTAATGGGAGTAGTATTGAGCACCGATATAGGGATGAGTTTAGACAACTCAAAGTCCTCATATAAACCATGTATGCCAACTTGGGTAGAAAGGGTCATACTTTTTAGAGGATTCCTTATTTCTTCTTAAGCATAGCTTAGTAGATCCACTTAGTTGAGGATGCCTTATACTCCGACAATGTATAAGAAAGTTCTGGCAGCGAGGGCTAGATGCTGAATCATCACATAGCTCAGAGTGATGATTGTCAATTAGAGAATCTCCCAAATAAGAGTAAAAGAGTTATTATCGTATTTTAAATACATTGAGTTATTATCTACTGTTTTAAAATCTTTTTTTTGTTTATAATAAATCTTTATTGTTGCTTTTATATTGAACTAAGTTGAGTACTTTTGAGTTTGAGTATCTCTGGGTATCCTTGAGTGTCCTTGAGTTGAGATGAGGTGAGTATGTTCTTCTTTTTTATCAAGTTCAAGCTTATGTCTGTGCTTTAGATTTCCCCTTGCATGCTCGTACATTCCATGTACTGACTCCGTTTGGCCTGTATCTTTCATGATGCAGATATAGGTAACCAGGGTCATTAACATGCACTTCGTTGATACCACTTGCGGTTTGAATTAGCTTCTGTGAGCCTCCTTGCTTCAGGAGGATTCCATTTATATCTTTAAGTTTTGTTAGGATGTCGTGGGTCTTATCCGTACTTTCATCATAGTTATTAGACGCTTCATAGATAGACAATAGTAGTTAATCCAAGGATTTGCTTGGGGTCAACAATGGTTCTCGAGTGCCGGCCACAACCAGGGTGTAGTCTCGGGGCATGACATGTATGAAGCCTCTACTGTTTTGAGATAGGAATCATGATAAGGGCAATGACAAACTTAAACAACTACTGAAAGTAAACTAAAGAATGAAGTCATCCGAAAGCAAGGAGGCCTCACTCAAAAGCTGACGAACGGATGAAGTGATCTCAACAAAAATCTTATTGAGGATCCTAAGTACCTTAATCTGCATCATAAAAAGATGCTGGTCGAATGCCATCAGTACATTGAATGTACGAGTATGTAATATATGTGAAGTAAAGTAGCTGAATGAAAGGAATGAAATATATATATATATATATATATATATATAAAATCTCAACTGAATGTAAAGAAATAAAGATGTGAAATCATTTGAAATTTACTAAATACTTACTCATCTATGAACTCAAGATATTAAGTGATATGATAAAAATACACTTTTAAATCTATTAGGGAGATTCTCTAACCAACAACCGTCACTATGAGCAACGTGTTGATACAACGTCTCGCCCACACTGTCAAAATTTTCCTATACTTTCCAGGTACATAAAGCATCTCAACTAAGTGGATCCACTAAAGCTCTGCTCAAAAAGCAATAATGAGTCATCTAAAAATACGATCCTTTACCCATGTTGACTGTATGATTTATGAGGAATATGAGTAGTCGAACTTCATTCTCATATCGGTGCTGAATGCTACTCCTAATAATATATACTCACGCTCAAATGTATATACTCTTTCTCAATTTGATGCAATTTCTAAAAATATCCTTTTAAAAAAGGTAACTGCTGAAATGTCTCTAAACTCATTAACTCATTTAGAAATCAATTTTTTTCTCTCAATGTAAAATGTAATACATTTGTGAATACTTAGTTCCCTTATACTCTTACTTAAATCATATTTAAAATTGTTTCTCAAAACTCATCTTTGTTTTCTTAGAAAATCAGGTAAGACAAATATGCTTGCTTTAAAGGGTTCTAAAAAAGTATAACACAAAATAGGGTTCATTCTTAAATATAGACATGAACAAATCAACTCAAAGATCTCAATAACAATATAGATATCTCAATACTTAAAAATCAAGAACTCAGAACTCAACAATACTACTAATCTCAAGTGTACTCTATTAAAACAGTCAAAAACAATTTAAGAGACTTTTTAAATACTTGAAGGTTTAGATTCATGATTTTACGAGGAAAACTAGCTAGTTGGTGATATACTCCATTAAAAAACTCAAAAAGGATTTAGAATAGTGTTAAAATACTTTGGAAAGGACCAAAATAACCCTAAGAACGCATCCAAAAAGTTGTTGAATTTTTGTGGAGCAAACCTTCAAGGAAGGGTCTACGGTTCATGGAAATTTCCATAGTTCGTTGGTCCAGTCGTAGAACATCAACGACCAAACATGGCTTCACTAAAAAGGCCATAACGTTTTACGCCAAACTCGAAAAGAAGAAAACTTGGTGGTATTGGAAAGAGGTCTCATAGACCTTTACCTACTTCATTTATCTCAAAACTTAATCTGTAAGGAAGCTTTCAATTCAACTTTGTGCTAGGGGTTTCTTGTGACCTAAATTATGTGTTAAAACTTTGGTTTATAGATTTAGAAAGGGTGGAAAAAGATTAAAAATAACCCTTCTTAAAATTTATAGAAGTCGTGTACGGATGGCCATCTACGATCCGTACAAAAGTCTATGGACCGTAAAACATCTCATAGAAAACATGTTGGGTTTAGGATATCTAAATTTTGGGTCTGTGGACCCTTTCTACCGCCCATAGGAACTTTGATGTGCCATCCTGCTCAATCGCTTGAAGCTTACTGTGGTTTTTTCAGGAATTGGGTTCCACGAGGCCTTTTTATGAATTGTAGAAGGTTCTACGAGTCGTAGTTTGGTCTATGAAACTTGGACCTGATAATTATTTATTAGAGCATGGTTCTACAAAACAATCTACGGTCCGTAAATACTTTTACGAGACATAGATTTAGTTCGTGGCACCCGAAGAAATTTTTTTCAAGCTCTGATTTGAGTTGGAATTTTTGGGGTGTTACATTATTTCCCCCTTGGGATCATTCATCCTCGAATAACGATTAAGCTAAGAATGGAAGGGAAATGAGTTACTATCACTACCTCCTTTGAATTCTAAGCTTGCTTATTAACATAGGCATAATTGATCCAGAGAGTCTTGAAACTTGACTAGAGCACGCTTAGCAAGGATGCTCACATAAGATTTCAAGATCATAGGTCATGACATGAACTTTTTAAGAATCACAATAGGAGCATCAACTCTCTCCGACCTATCATTAGTAAACCACTATCATCAACATCACTATTAGAACTTAGAAAGGATCATGGAGAGAGCTTTGAGAGAAAGATCATAAACATGATTCATTCAAGAAATCTGATATAAGAATATGCATGACATAACATTATTTTTCTAGGCATTGAGTGTAAATCCTGAATTCACGAGACTTAGCATGAGATATGAATGCTTAGTTGAATAGGTCCATATCATGAGGTTGATATAAATAACCTTATGGAGTAATATTGAGATTAATAGGCTTAAGTATTTGCCCCTCATTCTGTGAACTGAGCATATATATGTGAATCTATCTGGAGTATATGACCATAGTTCATGGATACAGTTCTGATATTAGAAACATCAATAGGATGTTGTAACGACTGAACTTTGAGGAATATGCTAGAGTATGAATTGATTGATATAACACCATAACTCTTTCTAAACACATCACTATCTGATTCTTAACACTTGACTTGGTTTCTCATCTTATCATCTCCCTCTTAAGTTTAAAGTTGACACTTTAAAGTCATGGATCTAGTCCATCTTCTCTTAACTAGTCTATATTCACTTTATTTTAATACCCGTGAAATATAATGCTAATCTCATGGCTATTGAACTCTTCATGCGCATGTACTAAAATTTCTTCTAAATCTTCTTTCTGAGATGCTTCCATTAAATTCTTCCTCCTTCTATGAAGTCCTTCTATAATCCTTACCCCCATGGACCTATAAAGTTGCTTAATCTAACACTTCGTAGCCTGACTTCTCCTTCTTAGCCCACTAATACCATTCTTCTAAGTTCATATATACCTAATTGGAGGAAACATGAACTATATTTGAAAGGATCATCATTGGCTAATATATATATATATATGTATATAAGAACCCTAGGCCCTCATACGTGGCGCTACAACAAACAAGAATTCCCTTTTAATTTATTTATTTCCAAAACTAGCCTTCCCACCTCTCAGCACCTTCACAATTGTCACCACCATCTTATAAATTAAGCCTCCACGAAATCTTCCATGTGTATAAATATCAGCCCCCTTTGAACTTACTTAAATAACTGATCACCAGATAGAAATACTGGGCCAAACTTAACCCCATGGACACTTGCATTGTTGCATGCATTAATATACCATTTCTCGATAATCTTACTTTACCTTTGGTTATTTGAGTTAATCAATTTTTTTTCTAGGTGTGGTACATATAGATTGAATGTCAATGTCATTTAGTAGAGCTTTGAATTGCACATATAGATTGGATGTCAATGTCATTTAGTAGAGCTTTGAATTGATATCTGATATACACGTTGTTGGATTTTAAAAGGTAAATGAAATATGAAGGGTTGAGACTTTCATAAAAAGTTTTAAATTTTATGAAAAGTTGTGACCTTTATGATGTGTTGCGACTTTTATGAAAAATAATGACATTTATGAAAGATTGTGACCTTTTCGAAGGGTTGTAACTTTCCAAATAGTTGTGGCCTTTCTTATAAGGAACAATAAGCATTTGTTTACACTACCCTTTGTTGTCTATAAGTTGACGAATATCCTCTCATTTTAAAACAACGAAAATTCTGAACTTCTTCTTTAACACAATTAAATATTCGTGTACTTTGCTCATGTTAAGTGGCTCATTGACACCATTATTTTTGTATCAATACACTGGTGAATAAAATCTTTATATCCTGAGGGAATATATTACTTTAAACATAGAGTACTAGAAGGGAATAATTTTGTTAAGGGGACACTGTGCATTCAGTGGGCTCAATTTTTTCTTTCAATTTCATTCTATTGTTACAAATCCTGGTATGTTTTTTAAGTGATTAGTTTATTCTTATGTTATTACTTCTTGTTTTTGAGTACATGATTTAAACTTTGTTGTTTATATTTCTGTAAAGTTATTTTTATAAGTATTTGTTAGTACAGATTAAATAAGACACATTAATTGAGCATTCACACAACTTTCCTCTACCGAAATTATTGAGGTACAATAAAAAAATCCCTTAAAGTTCTATACTACCATCTCTTGAAGACAAACTTCAAATTTGGTATGTCACTGTAAGGTCATAATGACCGTAAAAACCTTATCATACCTTGATGTGCAAAGTGAACCAGCAAAAGAAGACAAGAAATAATAAATTTTTGACATGACTTCAAGGATGTTGTGCTGGATGACCTATAGAGGAATATGACTAGACTGGAGCCTTTTTTAATCCCATAGACCTAGATAACTACATAATAAATTAATTGTTCATATCCAATATGAAGTATGGATAGATTCTCAAGTTTACTGCAAGTTCTCAATAATATTCTCCAAGTAATATATGTGTTTGCCAATATTGCAATTGGAATAGAAAGGTAGTTTCAAGTTGAACTCCACTACTTTGGTATGTTGATTTTTAAAAAGCACGCAAACAAACATAATAAATTTGTGTAATACTTTTCTCTTTCAAGTATATATGATAAGTTGAATTGTTGTCCAATATGATACATTCTATCTTTAGTTTTTCATTTTAATAATTTATTATGATACATTTACATTAGGAACTTTAAATTAATAAATGGAAAACAAAAGATAGGGCTTAACTTTCTACACATTAAAATTAGAAAATTTGTTTACTTTTTCAGCCTTTTAAAATTTATTTATCCCTTCACAAACGATTATTTATTTAATAGAAAAATTAATTTCTCTTGTCGATGTTCATTTAATTCCCCAAAAATATCAAATAGTAACATTTACCAGAAGCAAAATGATAAATTATAAAATTATTATTGTTCGCTACTACATAATTTTATATGTAAGATAATATAGTGTTTTAATTTTAATGACTGATAGATTTTAATTATTTTATAAATTCCGTGAGATTGAATTCCCTCTAGAGGTGCGGGTAGTTTTTCTACTTTAGTATAAGAATGCCTGCTATCTAATTCCTTCGTTTCAATAAATAATTATTTACCAAATTACCTAAAAATATTGGAGAAAATAAATCATGTATTACCCAGATTAAATTAAAGACAATGTGCATGTATTCTCTGGTTGTAGTTATGCTAGAACTCTATAAGCATATGGAGAAGACTTATGGAGTTGATACAAATAGATACAATTACACTAATAGGATATGGCTACTCTTTAGTAATAATTATGTTTTCTAGTTTTTCCATTTGGGTGTTGAATACATTATAAGCATTCCTCTAATAAAAAATAGTTTAGATTTGTTTCGTTATACCCAAATGTTTAATCCATGGTTAAATCTTTTTCCTCTTTCTCTCTTTTCTATGGTCAGATAAAAATTCCTAATTCCCTTCGTTCTAATTTCCGGATCTATCAAGAATATCATAAAATAAATTAAAACACAAATCCAAACAGAAACACAAAGCTTACAAGGTGATCTCCATTATTAACTGAAATCAGAACTAACACGACTAGTTCTCCACAAAAAGATGTACACATCACAACATCAATCCAAAATGTATGTTTATCTTATGGATGAAACTACATTATAGACTAGCTACTATATGGATAGATTACAAAAACATTAGATTCAGGTTTCCCCTCTATGTATTCTTCAAGAAAATACATGAAACTGAGGAGCACCTATTGTTTCTTTTGTTGTTACAAATTCATTGTGGCTGTGAATGCTCAATTGGATGGGTATACAAAGGAGTATAGGAGATTGGAAGGAGGAGGTCAAATGGATGAGTAGATGTGTAAAGAAGAAATCTTGTATCAATGGTATGCTTAACTGCTTGTTTGTTTGTTATGGTTGTATCTGTAATAAGGGAAAGAAACATGCTCAGATTTTAGAAAAGACATTATCCGGCTGATTGAGTTAGAAAATAAATGGCTATCCATGTTTATTTCAAAGGATAGAAGTCGAGGAAATGACAACCACTACTTAATCATCTGCAACTATAACACCCCAACTTTTCGAAACTTCTAAATTAACTCGTATATTCGTGGAAAGACAAAAACGGTGAGAAATGAGTTAAGAATGATATGGTATGTCATATTTTAAGTGTTCAAGGGTTGTATGTCAAGTTTTGAAGTTAGGTAAGTGGCAAAATAAAAGTTGGCGAACATTATCGTAAGTTCCTTTTTAAAGATTTCTCTGAAATTTAGGTAAAATGTCTTGGAGGTTTTATCCAAATCTATAAAGATTTATGGGGCCTAAGACCTATTGATTCAAAGGTCTAGGAGTCTAGTTTTTAGCGCATCAAACCATTTCTCCATACGAATTCAAAATAGAGAGATATTTACGTTTTCGCGAGACAGCACAAGCAGGCACGTGAGGTGGGGCCCTAGGTCGGTGGAACTTTTTATATATTTTTTTCTTCGACTTTTTGTTCATTTTTTTAGTTAAGAACCAGAAAACATAGAAAACTCATTTCTAGGATCAACCAAATTATAGATTTTCTCAACTTAAGTCCTTGATGAAAGTTATTCTACGGGTTAAGCTCGTCATCATGGTATAATTTTTTTATCGATTTCATAGCATATCTTCCTTTTTTGTTGTAACAACAATGGTTTGGACATATTTTTAGGTTTTGAGGTGTATTATGAACTTAAGATCAAGGTAAGATCCTTCTTTCATCGACTCTAGCTTTAATAAAATAATAATTTGCGACGAAAATACAAATATTTTATCAGATTATCATGGTATATTCTAATCTTGTGTGTTGATTATAGTCCTGCCTTGTTGTAGTATCGAAGGGGGAGGGGGTTGTGAGTAAAAGATTTGGGAGGTTTGTTAGCTTTTGTTGTATATATATTTATGGGTAGGATGGGGCCCTTTCCCGCCAATCTTTACTACTCTTAGAGGATTGCAGACTAGTGTGTGGGGTGTATAGTTACGTTATGGCCGTGCTGGCCTAGTTTTGTTGATTTTCTGTAGCTTGTTAGTTGTTTGATGTATTGTTTATATATATACCTCATTTCAGTTTCGGTATAGAGATCATGGTGGCCTCGACGGCCCAATCAAGACTTCTGTGCTAGTTAGCTATTTCTTTATATGAACTCTTGGGAGTAGATATTTCTTTTATAGATCTGTTGACAATGGCCTTACCGGCCGAGTGCTTAATTTTAAGCCGAGATACAGTTGTTTGTTTTCTTGATTGCGTGTGGATGTCATGCACTAGTAGCAAATGGTTTAGCAGGATTGCTTAGGCCTGAGTTTTGGCATTAAGAACCAGTTGCGCCCCTTGAGTTTGGGGCACGACAAACTTGGTATCAGAGCAACGTTGCATCCTAGGGAGTCTGCAGGCTGTGTCTAGTAGAGTTGTGTTTATAAATATTTTGTGCACCACATTCGATAAGTTAAAAGTTACCGGGCATGTTAGAATGACTATCCTTCGTTTGCTTACCTCATGCTATAGAGCGGTGTCTTATGGGTTGAGGTTTCTCGCTTACAATTGGTATTTGTTTGCAGATAGAGATGGATGACACCAGATAGACCACACAGCTAGCCAGGGGCTAGATACATCTGCAGGCGAGGGTACCGACAAGGTACCACAGGTGGAGGTAGCCCATTGTGAGACCCAGGGGGAGACATTTTCTTAGCCTCCTATAGCTTCTTCACCGCTTAAGAAGCCTCTAAGGGCAATAGGATTCCCAGCTCCACCAACTGTACCACCTGTAGTTCCTCCTATTCCATCTGATCAGGATTTCAAGAGTGAAGTATGTATGTTAGCACAGTTAGTAGTTGAACAACGCTAGCCGGCTGTGCCAGATGTTGCCGGGCCTTCTAAAGGGCCTAGAAGTTTGAGAGTTTGTGAATTTCTTGCCTTGAATCCTCTACAATTTACATGGACAGATCGCAGAGAGGATCCTCAGCACTTTGTTGATCAGCTTTATAGGATCTTCAGAGTCATGCATGTCTCAACGAGTGAGTCATCTGAGTTAGCAGCATTTAGATTGCATGATGTTACAGTATTGTGGTACGCCAGTTGGGAGAGATCTAAGGGAAAAGATGAATCTCTACCCACTTGGGATAGTTTTACAGAAGCTTTCATAGATCACTATTTGCCTCAAGAGATAAGGGATGCCCGGTGGACAAGTTTCTGAACCTCCGACAGGGCAGCATGAGTGTCTGAGAGTACGGGCATAGATTTGATTCATTGGCTAGATATGCACAAATATTGGTTGATACGATACATGATAGGGTGCGTAGATTTGTAGGAGGGCTTGACTCAGACTATATCGATACTTGTTCTACAGCTGCAATAATTGATAATATGGATATCTCACGAATTTAGGACTTTGCACAGTGCATATAAGATCATCGATATCTACACTATATGAGTGAAAGGGTCTCGAGAGAGAGACAGAAGAGGGTTAGGCCCGCTAGTTCACAGAGAGATTTTTAAGGTAGTCCTAGACCTCGATATTCTAGTAGGCCACCTAAACCTCTACCACAACAACTCCAGGGTAGTAGATGCTATCATTAGGGATAGTCAGGTGAGGGTGAGGGCTCACGAGCATTAGTCTTTCAGTAGTGGAAGAGTTCAGGCCAGGCTGTGACAGCCCCATCGCGTTACGCTACTTGCGGTAGTATGCATTTCGAGAGGTGCATGCATGGTTACACATTTGTTATTCTTATGGATATGAGAGGAATGGGTGGAGAAACTGCCTGACCATAAGTAAGGGTGGTATCGGTCAGTCAACCGGGGTTAGTGGTAGGTTCCTTTTCATCAGCACAGTCTACAGGGTATGGACCCCATACTTCAGCAGGTAGAGGCAGAGGTAGA
>JAJONQ010031075.1:0-11903 GCA_036250385.1 Solanum microdontum
ATCAAGAAGAATTCAATGACAATACAAAAAGACTTTGTGAGCGAAATTGATGTACTCATCTTGCAATGACTTTACATATAATTTAATGATACCTCTGGTGTTAAGTTGTCGCTTATGTAGGGCGTGCAACTGTTCAATCAACGATCTGTACAAACAGGTCACTGTTAGGCCCTTGCTCAGCATGGGCCTAAGCCCTCTAGTACAAATACATAGAAGGAAGGGGACGAGAGAGGGAGAGAGACGAGCGACAGAGGAAAGATGAGAGAAAGAGAGTCTGTATATCTCTAAATTACAGGTAATCCGGCTTATGTATATCTGAGATATATAAATATCTGAACTGTCAGATACATGTGTACGGAAAAATTAATTGGCAAGAAATATAATTTCAAAAACTACTTTTCAGTTGTAATTATCACCAATAATAGTATGCTTTATGTTGCTTACCCTTAATTAATTAGTGGAACAACTTTAGTTTTTAGAACAGCAATTGTACTGGGCTTCATGAATCTTGGCCCATGTAACTAAGTTCAAATGGACCTCTAGAAAATAACAAGCTTACATATAACAATTGAGCATTGGCCCAAAGAAGCTCTTTGTGGAGCAGCTTTATCTTTTGGAACAACAATTGTGTTAGCTTCCCTTATCTTTGCCCATGTACCTAAATTCAAATTGACCTCAAGAAAATAACAAGGAAACCTTATCAATATGTGTAATTCGGTCAAATTTATCATCAATATGGTTATAATATACAATATATATATATATAGACACTATTCGGCCAAATTTACTGTCAATATGGCTAGAATACATATGGCGTCAAGAAAATAACAAGGAAAACTTATCAATATGTGCGATTTAGCCAATTTTATTATCAATATGGTTAGAATACACACATATATATATACACACACATACTATTCGGCCAAAATTACTATCAATATGGTTAGAATACATATGATCTCAAGAAAATAACAAGGAAAACTTATCAATATGTGCGATTCGGTCAAATTTATTATCAATATGGTTAGAATATACAACATATATATACGATTCAGTCAAATTTACTATCAATATGGTTAGAAAACATATGGCGTCAAGAAAATATCAAGGAAAACCTATCAATATGTGCAATTCGGCCAATTTTATTATTAGTATGGTTAGAATATACAATATATATATATATAATTCAACAAAATTTACTATCAATATGGTTAGATTTAATATCAATATGGTTAGAATACATATGGCGTCAAGAAGATAACAAGGAAAACTTATCAATATGTGCGATTCGATCAATTTTGTTATGAATATGGTTAGAATAATATATATATATATATACTATTCGGCCAAATTTACTATCAATATGGTTAGAATACATATGACCTCAAGAAAATAACAAGTAAAATTTCATCAATACGTGGGATTCGGCCAAATTTATTATCAATATGGTTAGAATATACAATAATTATGTGTGATTCGGCAAAATTTACTATCAAAGACATTGGACTATACTTATAGGGAATAACAACTCATATTACCCTATTATATAAGCGAAGAAAGGGTGGGACGAACACAACAAGAGGCAGTTGTACAAAAAGTTATGTGGGTTGTACTAGTCCCTCAATTACTCTTCGGCTCTTCCCCTCTCTATCAGTGAGTGTGACATCCTTATATATATCTTCTTCGTTGTTCCTAATTTTCTCTACAAGAAAGTTGTTTGTCCCAAATTGGTTTGCGCTACTAAGATTCAGGCTAATTATGGTGAATGTTTGCTAGATTTTTTTCTTTCATCTAATCTGATGTATTTGTTAGTTCACTCCTTTTGAAAATAATTTTTTATTAGAATTTTTTCATACATGTTTATAACTGTATTTGATTTGCACATGTATCATGTCTCTTTGATGAATTTTGCAGGATTTCAAGAAAACGGGTGCACGATTACTTTAAAGATAAGATTAAAAAATTTATAATAACAATAACTAAGCGAGCAATACATAAAAATTACATTACCACAAAAAATATCATCAGTTTACAATTGTACTCGACGACGAGACTTCATATTTTGAAATTGATCTATAATAGCATCATTACTTACATTTTCAAATATCTTCCACTCCATCTTACAAACTAAACAACCATTCAAAAATTCTTCACCAATGCTATTACGTAGATCATTTTTAATGAGCTTCATTGAGGAGAATGCTCTTTCCACACTTGCCGTAGCAACAGGCAAAATCAAAGACAACTTTACAAGCAAATAAACAAGAGACCAAGTTTGATCCAATTTTGTTTGTGCCATCATCGTAGCAAGATCTTTAATCCCCTTCAAGTTGAGAAACTTGCTATCACACTCTCGAGCATAGACAATGAAACTATCAAGCTGATAACTAAGATCTCAAAGTTCATTATCACCAAACTCACTTTTATAATATTCGGCCAACTTCATTATTCTGCTCTTACTAAAATTAACAAATGAATCAACCGGATTCAAACTAGCCATACCAAGGAGTAATGACAAGATTTTTTTATATGGAAACCCTAAAATTAAAGTGATATATATATATATATATGTATATTTAATTTGTTAGTTTGTTTATTATAAAGAGAAATCATAAACTAAAATTACCTTAAACTTTGACAATGATGATTTCTCTAGATTCTTGTAAAAAACAAATTTGAAGAGAGAAGAAAGATATTGTTGGAACTTGGAACTTAAAAAGTGAGTAGGAAGGAAACTTTTGAAGTCTTTGACTTTAGAACTTTCAGAATTTAGCTTTTTTTCTTTTCTTTTTTTAATGAAAATAAATTGAAGCGAATTGGGGCTGACTGGGATCAAACCTGCGACCTTAGTGTTGACATCTTGCAGTCATACCAATGAACCATCCAGCCATCTTGAGAACGGGTTCCACAAATTTTAATTTAATATATTCTTTAATAATTATAGAAGTAATATAGCGAGTTTAGTCGGATGACCACAGATTCTTATGACCCAATTTTTATACATAAATTCACCCCTGCACATGAGATATTTGATATTATGCATTATCCATCATGTTTTGATTATTCCGTTGTCTTTGTCCTTTTTGTGTTGCAGCAGGCAAATGTCAGGAGCTAATGAGCAAAGATTCTTAACTTGGTTAACAATGCTATCAATTATCATCTTCCATAGGTAAAAATGCAAAGGTATGATTGTTAATTACTTGTTGCATATACTTTACTTGCTTTGTTTTGATCAACGATGAGATCTTCAGTATTGTTTACTGCTACTGTCATATTTTTTATTTTGATTTTTGGTATGTTGTTCTATTTGTACATTTTTTCTGGACTAGATTAAAGTGGGAAAAAGAGGAGTTTCTTTAGCTCTTCCTACAAATTACAAGCAATGTATTTTGTTGCATATTATAGTGGATGGTTTCGTAAATCTTGTTCTTGATAAAGTGGTATTTAGGATCCGAAAGTCTTTTCAATGGAATAAGAGAAACAATTGAACTTCTAAAGGTTTTTTAAATTGCAATGTTCAGCCACTTGAGGAAGAAAGCCAGAGGTGTGCTTCTTGATTTTTGTAGGATCATGATTATTGTACAATAGAGGTATGTATAGGTGTTGTTGATATATTGTCTATGCTATATTTCTATTATATATAGTTTTTTTTTTTTTCTTTTTACCCTCCCTAGGAGCTCCCACCCCTTTTTGCTCCTTTGGTAGGATGGTGACTCGAACTCACAACCTTCGGATTGGAAGTGAGGGGTGCTTACCATCCGAGTAACTCCCTCTCGTCCTATTATATATAGTTGGTATTTTACTGTAGTCTCTTTCTTTCTATGACCCGGTTATGATCATTAGGTAAAGTTTCTATAGAGGTGTTTGAATAAAAAAAAATTATATGAACTGGATTATTATGTACCTTTCAGGTCATTTTCGCTTTCAGCATGTAAGAGATTTTTTTTTACCAATGTCATGTATTGTTGTCTATCATACTGTCAGCATTTATGTAGAGAGCTAAATGTTATGAAATGGTTGCCACTTACAATTTTATACATTTTTTATTTTTCTACTTATTTGAAAATATGATGTTGCCTTCAGCTATAAGTTTTGGGAAATTGTCTACATTGAGCGAAATAATATTTTTTATGAAGTATATGTTGGAAATTTGTTTCCAGGTATCTATCCATTGGGTCTCGTTGCTTGGAAGCTTCAGAAGGTCTCTGGTGCTCTCTTTCTTATTTTGTTCTGCTGAATTTTTCAGCTTTCCTTTATTCCTTAACCCTCCAATTTCAGAACTCTCAACGAAGATGGTGCTCGAACTTCAAGAAAGTTTTATCTAAATCACATTTATGATTTGTAAGAATTAATTTCTAATTGAAGTTTGCACCTCTTAAAGTTGAAATAAGTTGATATAGCATATTATCCTCTTTCGCTAATCAAAAGATTTGTGTTCTTTCTAATTTACAAATATTGATTTTTTTTCGACGTTGATCTTATAGGGCTCCACAACGTGAACAAGACGACAAGAGATCACTCATTGGACATTTACGTGCTGAATATTTTGGTTGAGTAATAGTGTTGAGTACAAAGATCTATGTCACAGTGGAGAGAATGAAATAGCACATTCGATATATATATATATATAATATACTATTTATTGGGTGGTCTTATACATTTTTTATTATAATAAATAAAAGTACTCAACTATGCACGTATTGTACATAGCCTATTGGTTAGATAAATCGTTATCTATTTAAACTCCATTATGAATTAGTGTTTGATTTTCTCTTTTTTGATGTAAGATTGGAGAAAGATTAATATTATTCAAAAATATATGAGCTTCTCTTTCTCACAAGTACATGAAAATGTCACATTCTTTCCCATTTATTCCTAAGACATTTGACTAAATGTAATTAAATTATTTAAGTTATATTGTTAAAAGTAAAAAAATATATTGAAACCATGCATGTTTGGGCCCGCCTATCTAGTGTTACAAAATTTGGTGACACTCAATGAAAGGGATGTTGATTTGGGTAGTCATTGGAATGAATACGCCACTATCTCAACATGAAAAAAATTTGGAATGTATAGTCATTTTGATGTATTTATGTGTTGTGTCGTAGGAGATTTACGCGTTTTACTTCTAAGTTGTCTCATCTTTTATTTTTTACTCTGTTCATTATTTATATAAAGACTCGATTAATATAGATTTGCACTATATATCTAGAATTCGAACAGGATATGAGTAGAAAAATGGAATCCTATTCCTCCCATCTCAATCCTAGGTGCAAGGGTGCTACCTTAGGTGAAGGGTGGTTCGGTGCACATTCTTCACCAAAAAATTATATGGTGTACAGAGGATAAATGTTACTTAATATGAGTGTATATTTAATTTTGTTCATACTTAACACAACTGAAAAGAAAATTTGCACACCCTTTGTCAAATTCCTGGTTCCATCAATGCCTCAGTGGTGCCTCTTTTAATTTCCATTGTCTTGCTTTTGTTTCTCGTGGTGTTTGATATCTGTATTTGGGGGGTTAATTAATTTGAATTTACGTTATGTAACACTTATTAAGGAAGAAACACTCTTTATCATGATTTTTTTAATACCTAAAATTTTAATTCGAGATCTCTAATTTAGAATGAAAGAATCTTATTCATTTCACCTCAATCTTCGTGGGTGTCTCTCTTTCCGTTGTCTTCTTTTATTTTATGCAGTATAATTGATATTTCTATTAGGTCAAATTAATTTGAATTTACATTATGTAAAGCTTACTAAGGAAGAAACATTTTTCATTAAAAGTTTTTTTTTTCGTGTTTAGACTTCAAATCTAAGACGACTTTTGATTTAACACATCGCAATCTTTGGTTATGTATCTTTCTTTCCATTGTGTTTTCACTTTACTATGCTTGTAGTAAGAGAAAAGTTTGATCAAATTGTAGAAAGATACATGCATTGATTTGAAAGGCATTTAAACTCAAGAAACTAAAGTTAAAAGTTTATGAAATTCAATTTATAATTCATAGGCTAGGAGAAAAAAGAAAAAAAAAAGGTACTCATGTGATTGCTGGTTAAGAAGAGATTTATTCATATATTTAAATTAGTACATATATGATATAACACCTTAAATATGGTACTATTTTGATTATTATCTTATAATCCCACATAAGTATGTGAATTTATATATTATTTTATATAAAATAAAAATAAATTAATTATACATAGCTAATTTCTGTATTACTAACTCTTTATCGATCAGTAAAAATATCCTGTAAGTGCGCAAGTGAACCTATAATAAGAGGAAAAAGAGTCTTAATTCTTGAAATATATATAAGCAAATATATCGTCTTCTTCCTCCTTTTCTTCCTCCTCTATCTATCCAACATTTTATATTACTAGATTTCTTATATCCATTGATTTTAGGTTTGAATTGGTTTCGTTACATTTTACACGAAACACTAAGTTCATGATTGTTGAAAAAATTGAAAATAATGACAAATCAACTATCGTTATTGCAAATTGAATCTATTAGATTGATTGATGTTTGACAAATTGATAGTTGCAATTTATTTTTTATAATATAAAATTTGTGCATCAAATTTTAATTTATTTGAAGTAAATTTGAAGTGTCGAATCATTTATTTAATTATTAAAGTTTGAACAACAAATTATTAGTTAAGTAACTATACTACAATATGTCATATTCTATAGTAATGTAAGAAATCAAATTCAAAGAACAATCCTATAGTATTAAATTCTTTCCATATTTTAGCTTCTAAACTAGTTTGACTTAAATTTTATGTAGATTGAAACTTTTTTTTTTTAAGTTTCTCGCTCAATGTTTGGTATTTATATTGAAATGTACAAAATTTGAATTCACATTGGATAGCGCCACATATGAGAGTAGCGCCTTGCTATAAATTTTTTTTCTATACCTAAAACTCAAACTCGAGACTATTAAAGAAGTAGATTAAAACTTACTTTGGCCAACAACTTTTTAAAACTGATCCTTTCAGCAGTCTTTTTTTTTCCCCAATGACTTCATAATATAAAAACTTTAGTGCAACAAATCATATGTATATTATATTAAACGTGTTTGAACTTTTTGCAAAAGATTAAAAAATAAAGTCGATAGTAATTGGCTGCAGCTTTTTTTTTTTTTGTTTTTTTTTTTCAAAACTCTGTTTTTTCAGCTCAATAGTCTCCTCCCATGGCAGAGTCCCGGAAAGTAGCAGTAATCGGAGCCGGCGCATCGGGTCTTGTGACGTCGCGTGAGCTACAAAGAGAAGGTCACAGAGTTGTTGTATTCGAGAAATCGAACCAACTGGGTGGTCTATGGGTTTACAATCCTCGAGTTGAGACCGATCTACTCAGTCTCGATCCAAACAGAGAAATTGTTCATAGCAGTCTTTACAAATCTCTTCGAACAAATCTTCCTCGACGACTTATGAGTTTCAGCGATTACTCTTTCGATTGTGCAGAAAATGGGAACCGATTGAACTTTCCTGAGCACGAAGAAGTATTGAAGTTTTTGAATGAGTTCGCTAAGGATTTTGGGATCAATGAGTTGATCCGATTCAACACGGAGGTAGTACGAGTTGCGCCGGTTGAATATGGGGAAAATCGTTGGGTTGTTGAGTCGAAATCGGAGGAGTTAAGTTCAGAAGAGGTGTTTGATTCTGTAGTGATTTGTAATGGTCACTATACAGTACCCAGAGTTGCAAATATTCCAGGTAATATTGGTCACCTTCTATGGTAATAAATATGAAATAATTCTATACACTAACTAATAATAAGATAAGTAAAAAGAAATCACTTAATAAAGAGTCGAGGGATGTGTTGAAAACACTTTAAACTTGACAAAAATTTAGGAGTGTATTTCAGTCGGATTGCTAGATTAGGAGTGTATTTAAGTTCAATTTGTCAAAACTAAAGAGAATTTTTAAGACTGTCAATAGTTCAAAGATGAAACTAATAATTCACCTTTCTCTCTTAAGTTTTCTACTGTTGCAAAAAAGCTATAAATGAAGCACAAATAAAAACTTAATTAGACAAAAGTATCTTTATTAAACAATCTCTCAAAATAAAAATGTAAAACTAACATTTTTCCTAAAACATATTTAAACTCATTTTCTCTTCCACTACTAATTGCAAAATGAACCAGAATACTGTCTTCTATCACAATTCTACTCTCAAAATCACTTTAAGAAAAGATTGGGTAAACATAATTGTTTATTAAATACTTTAAAAATATTTCTCAATAAATTAGCTAAACACAAACACAAATTGTTTCTCTTCAAATTAATTCTCCAGAAAGTTAATTTGACAAAAATACTTCTTAAAATAAGTTGTTTTAGAAGTTTGGCTAAACATGCACTCTTAGCCGAGCTAAATGAAATTTAAGTAACATTCTAAAAAATATTCTTTTAACATTTGAATATGAGAATATTATATAGTTTCAAAATAACTGACTGAGTGCGACCTTTAAAGTGCGAAGAGAATTATAAAGTTTTAGGTTTGAGTCTTTATAAAAGTAAAAAAAATACAATATGATATTTTTTCATTTGTCAAAGTCTTGGTGCACAAAATTACTTAGTACCTTTTGCCAATGGGAGACAATATGTACATGGCGGACACCACATCAAGACGGAGCCAGGATTAGGAGTTTGGGGTTCACAAGTTAATATACATTTATATTTATTTAACTTTCTAATACAAATATAGGGTCTGCAGAAAAGCTACTGGGTCATCCGAACCCATGAACCCCCACTTAGCTCGGCCCCTGTCAGTCTGTCACTGCGTTCCTTAAAAGTAATAAATAGTGAAAACAAATTAGGATGGTAAGACAATATGTACATGGCTTGTATTTTGAACTAATTCTTGTTAGTTAAAATCCAAAGGTATACACAACTGGCCTGGAAAACAAATACATAGCCACAATTATCGAGTTCCTGAGCCATTTAAGGATCAGGCAAGACCTTTATACACTTTCTGCATTTTCACTTCTTAAAGTTACATACAACAAGTCTATGCTTCCACTTGTAAATCATTATTTTTGTATTCAGATTGTAGTAGTAATTGGAGATGGACCAAGTGGACTTGATATTTGCAGAGACATAGTGACTGTAGCCAAGCAAGTTCATCTTTCAACAAGATCTTCTGAAATTGAAGTTTCGAAATTGGACAATTATGAAAATCTATGGAACCATTCAAAGGTATGTAATTGTTTTAAATGTTGTTGATTATGATATAGAAAGGGAGCTGATTTTGGAACTTCTTATTGCAGATGATCATGTTGATGAAAGTGGTGAAGTGACTTTCTTGGATGGATCTTCTATTTATGCTGATATCATTCTCCATTGCACAGGGTTTAGTTCAAATCTTGAGTCCTTTTGTTTTCTCAAAAATCGTGTGATCATCTCATCTAAAAAAATTAAGTTTTTAAAGTTAAAGATCACCATTTCATTTATATCTTCAACACACGCCACTCACATATGGACTTGATCTAGTCTTTGTGGGCTAAAGTTGTGGAAGTTTTCTGTTAATGTGTGGCAGTGAGACACATAACCAGGACTTCTATCTATTCTAATATCATGTTGAATTGTATGATCATCTTATCTAAAAGCTTCATGATGTGTTTAACATTATTTTCTTGCGCAGATACAAGTAGGATTTCCCATTTCTTGAAACCAACGGAATAGTAAGTGTAAATGACGAGGGCCGTGTTGTTGGACCACTATACAAGCATGTCTTTCCTCCAATGCTTTTTCCCTGCCTCTCCTTTGTTAGTATACCTTATCAGGTCAGCCAAATTGTATGAAAGAATATTATGGAAAACATTTTCTCGATGTTTGATTGGAGAGTGAAAATAACATAAGCAAACTGGATCATGCTTGACAACATATTCTAGTTTTTATTGATTAGAGTAGTAAATATGCAATGAACCCCCTTCATTGAAAGATTATGCTATGTAGATAGGGGAAAATGTTTTTTTTTTGTTGCATATGTATAAGTTTTTGGATCTTCTTGGCATAAGAACCTTTTTTTGCGAATCCTCTTTACTTGAATTTCTGGCTCCATCACTACGCTTTTACATTTGTATTATGCTCTTGAAATTTTTTAGCTACTGTGAGAAATGACAATGTAGACTTTTCCATGTGATGATCAGGGAATAGTCTTTCTAATGTTTGAATTACAAGCCAAATGGATTGCACAAGTTTTGTCTGGAAAGGTGCTTTTACCATCTGAAGAGGAGATGTTAGCTGATGTTGAGGATCATAATAGGCAACTTGAGGAAGCCGGCATCCCAAAACGTCACACTCATCGCCTTCACCCTCATGAGGTTATTCCGATAACTAATTTATTTTTCAAGATTCATTTCAGTATGACTCGGGCAAAAACCTGTTCATCACTCGTTATTTCATTGCTTTTTTCTTCATTTTCAAAATTCCCATACCATTATTAGAAAAATTCTTGAATATAAAACTTCACCCAATTCCTGCTACAAAAGAAGTATAGTTGAGAAGGATTTGTATGTCCACATGTTAAAGATCCTAAATCACTTTCTAAAAACTCAATGAAGGAGATCCTTGATTGTTATGATCATATTGCAAGCTATGAGACTCGAGTCCCACATCGATTTAATTAATGGGGAGCTGATGTGGGGTTTATGCATCTTTTGACTCTCCCATCTTAATAGCTAGTTTCTTGGCTACCTAGATTGTATCAACGATATCTGAGCCACCCACCACCCGTCATGCCTTGGATCGTGACATCGATACTGCAGTGTTGAGGCAGTGTTGGCCTCAGACTAGAAAATTGTTTAGCGCATAATCGTTGAGGACATAGCGTGGTTTATTATTATCCTATTGCAAGGTGTGAAGACTTGAGTCCCTCATCTATTTAATAGGGAGCTGATGTGGGACTTATATAGCATTGGGCTGTCCCACCTCAATAACTAGCGTTTGGGTTTGGGGGTGTGGTTCTCCCTAGATTGTATCATTGCATAACAATACTAAGAATTGTTATCATGTGACTAGGAGGTTACGTGTTCAAGTCGTAAAAACAATCTCTGCAGAAATACAAGCTAAAACTGCAAGTAGACCATAATGTGATAAGACCCTTACCTAAAACTCATGCATAGCAAGAGCTTCATATTCGAGTTTTCTTTCTTTTTTTCTAAATGTGAATGTTTTACCTATAAAGTTAGTGATAGGCTATAATTACATGAATTTGTTGG
Organism: Solanum microdontum; assembly: GCA_036250385.1. Taxonomy (NCBI): domain Eukaryota; kingdom Viridiplantae; phylum Streptophyta; class Magnoliopsida; order Solanales; family Solanaceae; genus Solanum; species Solanum microdontum. Next base: position 11,227 of record JAJONQ010031075.1, read on the forward strand.
CAGATGGAGTACATGGACTGGATAGCAGCTCAAATAGGAATGCCATCACTTGACGCCGGCCTAAAGGAAATATATTGGAGTATTTACAAATGTGCTCGTGAAGTAGGGTATGCTAACTATAGAGATTTGTGGGTCTTTGAAAATTTGACTCAATCGTCTTTGTAGTTATCAAAAAATTAGTGGTTTTTTTTATATGTAACATCATTTCTATTCCTTTTATGTTTTACCACATTCATTTAGACTATGAACTAATCTTATATATGGATTTATTTACATAAATATTCTATTATAATATAGTAAGATGTTAAATGTTAACATTTTTTCAAATAAACTTTATAATATAATCTTATAATGAGTTAAATTTTGAAATTATTAATTAAACAATATTTAAAGATCAAGAGAACCACCAAGGATGAGGTGCAGCTGATGGAACTGACCAAAGGTAAATTAAGAGAAAATCGTAATATATCATATATCATATCATATCATCATATATTATTATAAGTGGGAAGCTCCTAACTTAAAAGTTGAATTACCATTCTGCCCTTATTTTATCTCTAAACTAAATAAAATATTAATATATAATTAATTTAATATTAAATAATAATTTTATTTAAATTCATGCCTCTAGACACAATGGTTCAAATTCTTTGGGAAACAGTTACAATGAAGAGGAA
>JAJONQ010031076.1:0-20863 GCA_036250385.1 Solanum microdontum
TATGCCACATAGATTTGGTCAATGGTCAGTGGGGTTTCAAATATTGTGTTTTAAGAAGTTTAAGGGTCTAGTTGATAAAGTATAGAGTAAAAGGATTCTAAATACAAACTTATACAAGTACAAAGGTCTATTAGACCATTTCGCCAAAAATCTATCCACAGTGAGTGCTTGTGACAATTTCAAGAGTTTGTTACACGAAGGATAGGAACAAATCTTGCTAGGTGGCTACATTCAATTGGTGTATATTGATGAGTCCACAATTTGGACTCATTTAGGGCTTTATTTTAATAGATTTAGTGTCCTCAAATGCATATTTTGTCTCAATAACTAATGTAAATCCTTAAGTTTCAGGTATTTGAAGTTTGAGGCAAAGCATCGACACTACTTAGCAAAAAGGAACAAGGCGGCTGAAAAGACGAAGAAAAGAAGGCCTGAGGATCGCCTAATGCATTAGGCGAGTCGCCGAATGGCCTTAATCTCGCCTAATATTCCAGTGTGCTGAGCCCTAAAGGAAAAGATCAAGTCGGCGATGAAAAGGAGCAGTCGGCGCATCGCCGAGCAGTTCCGCGAAGCTGTACTATATCGCCCAATGATTCAAAACGCGAAGATGCTGAAGGCAAAAGCTGAAAGGCGATGAACCAGACCAAAGAGTGGATCGCCGAATGCATCGCTGATCCCGACTAACTGCGCCGAGTGGTCCTTCGCTACACAAATCTTCGAAAACTATAAATACCTATTTAATTCTGTAGCTTAGAATCAATGAATCAATGAATGAACGGATCAAAGGAATCAATCAAGAACTTTATCAAGTTGTAGAGAGTATTTTCAGTTCTTAGAGTTTTTGGGAAGACATTGTTCTTGAACTTGAAGGTTTTCAACTCCAAGAAATTGGAAGTGGGTATCCAAGAATTTTCATCCTAGACATGTTTAAAGACATTTTCTATCATACCCACTTGATGGAAACATTTGTTGGTATTGATTTCTATCTCTTTTTCATGTCTAGCTAAAACCCCAATTCTTGGGTTGTGATTTTGTGAATATGGGTTAAATTTCCTGTTGGGTATTGCTTATTGTTAGTCTATTTGCTGTTTAAATGTGATTTCGTTTAGTAGTTGTGTTTGAACTTAATGGGATTATAGTTGCAAATACGATTTCATCTTAGTGTTTTTGGCATGCTCGAGAGAGAAGTTTTAAAACTAAGACTACTAAATCGATAGCCGGTGGTTATTGGGTTGCCGTGGGTTCAACTCGAGAGAGTGAATCCTAGACCTTCTCCCACATATTCAGCTCGAGATAGTGAATGGGCTAAGGCGAAGGCTATGCTTAAGTTCTACAACTCGGTGTTCGAGAGAAACCGAGTTGATTCGGGGTAAGTTGTTCCAGAGAAAATTTACCCCCACTAAAGTCTAGCTAGCCTAGTTACAAATATTCAGCAATTTACTATCAATAGCATTTACCCAATAGAATATTTTATCCCATATTCCTATCGCATCCTAAGAATCCCGTCTCCCTATCTCGCATCCTTATATTTTTGCTGTTTTTGTTCACTAGTTGAATATTAACCCCCCCCCCTCATTTGATAATTGACACTTGTGTCAACCTCTTAATTTATTATGTTTTTACTTGTTAATGTTTTTAGCTATGGTTAACTTTAGCATATTCGCGCTTAACTCTTAATTCTCAGAAACCGCTCCCTTGGGACTCAACTCCAACCATTGGTTGGGTTATATTACTATTGTACGATCGTAGACACTTGAATTGAAAGTTTTGTCTTGATTACGCAAACATCATATACACGCAATTTTGACCCTCCTCGAGTGAAAACTTTTTTTTAAAATTTTATTTTAAGTCTAATCTTTATTTTACCTCTTATTTCATTTTTAGTATGTTTTATTTAATGAATTCAAAACCCATAAAAATAGTTGTATTTTTTAAATAATATTTTTTTTACGATTCACGAGACAAAGAAAATTTACCATAACGACCTGATTCCGTTGTTAGGGAAAAGCCAATGGAGAAAGAATTGGGGCTAGAAAACTTTTTGGTAGTAACTTGAAATTTCCTAACCTAGTCCTGATTTGGATGAAATCAGAGTCAGTGAGGTCTAGGGAAATATGGTAAATAATGAGAGACCTAATTATGAATTTGATCATATAAGTAGATAACTAAGACGTTAAGGAAATCGTACGACTTTACGAAATCGAATTCGGGCGAGTAGAACTCCCGAAACTGATCTTAGTGTGAACGGGTATTTTTTGAGTGTCATGGGTTGAAGGTGTGTTGTGAAATGGGGGTTTGAAACTCTTAATTTAACTATTTGTTTCCGTGCAAGCCGCCAGGGTGGGATTAATTCTGCCAGGGCGGGGCCGCCATAGCGGGACAAACACGACTTAAGTCGAAAATAAACCCCAAACCATTATTATTCTGTAACATTCGATCTTGAGAGCTAAGGAACAACGCAAGGATACTTTTTGAAGGTTTTCCACCTCTTCTAGCACCAAAAGTAAGGTTTTTACTCCCCGAATCCATTTTTCGATCCGTAGAATTTAGTTTCCTGGGTAATTATCAATGGGAAAGGGTTTTGATCTGGGAATTATGGTGGAAAAATCCCTAATCTGGGTATGGGGATTAAGGGTTTGGCCTAGGGTTGATATTATTGATTATAATTCGGGTAATTAGGTCTTGTTTATTGATCCTCGCGTTATATTGATTGTTTGTAGACCAAGAACAAGTGGAAAGAATCCGAAAAGGGAAGAATCAGGTTTCTTAGGAAATTCAAGCTTTGTTCGAGGTAGGTGATGGTTATGATTTCATGTTGGTGTGTTGTATGTTAGTAATTACTTCATCTTAATGTATGTATGTATGCATGCAAATGTTGCATTATTGATCACACTAATAGTAAATAAGCATGATTGAATACTTTTATGCCATGAATCAACACTTGATTGTATGATTATGAGAAAGTACATTGTGATTGTGATTATGGCTTATTGAATGGATTGAGTGTTACGTTCCAACACACTAACTTGGATCGGGTGCCATGTTCCGATGCATATATGGGATCAAGTGTCTCGTCCGGCACACTAACTTGGATCGGGTACCACGTACCGGTACACTAACAGATTGGGCGTGGGTTTCATGAGAGGACCATTGAATTAGGTTCCATAAGAGGACAATTGATATACTTGTTATTGAGAATGTAGAATTGTACATTTCTCCGGAAATGATAACTGATATATATATATATATTCTGTATATACGTGTTTTACTTTGTTGTGACTGCTTATATATATTTCGCTTACTAGAATAGCCGCGTGATCTTACCAGTAAACTATGGTTGTGTACTGATACTGCACTTGCTTGTTCTTTGTTGAGTACATGGCATGTTCAGGCGCCTATTGATAGACCTCAGCTAGGTGACTATTAAGTGTGACCGGATTCAAGGGTGAGCCAGTTCTTCCAGGCTGCCATGGATCTATCTTGTTTAAGTCCACTCTTTTCGAACTCACACTAATTGTTTAGGGTGTATTGTTTAGATACTTCTTATGTTGGGTTGGGGTTATGCCCTTTTCTTAGACTTGTTGCACTTTTAGATGTTTTGGTACAATGACTTTTAGGATCTAGGGGTTGTTCTTTCGCATTACTTTGGCTAGTTTATTTAAACCTTTGGAGTTTATGGGAACTTTATATAATTTCTGCATTTAAACCTGCTTCTGTATCTTTAAATGCATAGTATCTTGGTTAAGACAGCTTAGTTGGGTTGTAGTATTAGTTCTCCCACCGGAGGGTTAGTGTGGGTGCCAATCACGACGGTTTGGGTCGTGACAAAATTGGTATCAGAGCCCTAGGTTCTTTGATATCATTGTACCAAAACGAGTCTAGTAGAGTCTTGCGGAATGGTACGAAGACGTCCGTACTTTTCTTCGAGAGGCTATAGGACTTTAGAAAAAACTTACTTCTTTCTACTCTTTCGTACTATGACTAGAATTCAATTGGTATATGGGTGATACAAATCAGTATCTTTTCTCCTTCACTCTATGGTCCAAACTAGAGCAACACAAGTGGTAACACCAACACTAGCAAGAGAGGATGTGTATAGACTACCGACAGTTGAATAGGGACGCCATTCAGAACAAGTATCTGCTACCTCAGATAGATGATCTTTGACCAATTGCAAGGTGCATCAATTTTCTCTAAGATTGATCTAAGGTCTGGCTATCATCAGTTAAAGATTAGGCCTGAGGATATACCAAAAATGACTTTTAGGACCCGCTATGGGCAGTATGAGTTTCTAGTTATATTGTTTGGGTTGAAAAATGTGTCTGCAACTTTTGATGAATGGTGTGTTCAAACCATGTCTTGATTAGTTTGTTATAGTATTTGTTGATGACATTTTGGTTTATTCGAAAAGTAAGGAAGAGCATGCCGACCATCCTCGTATTATTCTAGGTGTTCTTGGGAAACAAAAGTTATATGAGAAATTTTCTAAGTGTGAATTTTTGTTGACTTCGGTTGCCTTTTTGGGGCATGTAGTTTCAAGGGAAGGGGTAATGGTAAATTCTCAAAAGATTGAAGCAGTCAGGAATTGGGTCCGACCTAGTTCTATGACTGTAATTAAGAGTTTTGTGGGGCTCGCTAGCTACTATCGTCGCTTGTGAAGGGATTAAGGTCAAATTTATAGATTCAAGTTTATAGGTGACAACATTTAAGAAGTTTTGGTTAGGGACGGCTAGATAATAAACATCATTACTTTGGAAAATGCATTTAGTATTGTTGTCATAAAATGCATGGTTTGTTTAGCGAATGATGAAATTAAGTTATGTCAATTGAGGTTAGAAGCTATACTATAATTTCCTGAATTAATTGTATATCAAAGAGAGTCATGATACGATTACTACACTAGCACCAATGCTTACTTGGTTAAGTTATTAAATGTGTTACAATTGTGGAGAACCTGGGCATATGAGAAGGAAATCAGCAAGGCCGTGGAGGCCGGGGAAATGGTAATACAGGTAGAGGAGCAATGTAGCCAGGTAAGGAGGTTGCCCGTCGAGATGACATGGCTCAGTTTTATGCCTTTCCGGGCAAGACCGAGGTTAAGGCGTTAGATGTAGTGATCACAAGTACTATTCTTATCTGTAACCGGATGTCTACTGTTTGTTTAAATCCGAGTTCTACTTGTTCATATGTGTCAGTTCAGTTTGCCTTAGGATTTGATGCGGTTTGTGATATACTTGATGCCCCATCCATGTTTCCAACCCAGTTGGAGAGTCTGTCATAGTCACCCATGTGTATCGTGTTTGTCCTGTGTGTTTATGGATTTTCAGACTTGGGTTGATTTGGTTATGCTGGATATGACTGACTTGACATGATCTTAGGCATGACTTGGTTGTACCCCTAATATACCGGTTTTAATTGTAATACTAAGTCGATAACTCTAGAGATCTCGGGTAGGGAAAGGTTAGAGTAGGAAGGGGTGTACAAGCCTAAGCCAACTAAGATCATATCTTTCGTGCGGGCTAGGAAATTGGTGGGGAAAGGTTGTTAGGCTTATTTAGCTCATATTCGAGATGTTGAGGTTGAGCCTCCCTCTATTAAGTCTATTTCCGTGGTGTCAGAATTTAGAGAAGTGTTTCCTACTAATTGTCTAGTATGCCTCCGTATAGAGATATAGATTTCTGCATTGACTTGGAAACTGACACTCGCCCCATCTCCATTCCTCCTTATCGCATGGCTCCGGCAGAACTGAGAGAGCTTAAGGCTCAAATCCAAGAGCTTCTTGATAAAGGTTTCATTCGTCCTAGTGCTTCCCCGTGGAGTGCTCTTGTCTTGTTTGTTAAGAAAAATGATGGTAATATGAGGACTGATGATTTTATTTTAAGTCATAAAGGAGTGGATTGATATCAAAATGACAATCTTATAGATAAAGAAAGTCCCATTGAGTATACTTAGATGAAGGAAATTGAAGATCTTAGTAAGAAAGTGCGTATAAAATTGAATTAGTCCTTTGAATTTGATGGGTACACCTGAGTTTGAGGCGTCGTGTTGATGAAAAGGTTGACTTCATAGTGATAGTCGGGTTGACCGAGCATAATGGTAATAATAGTTTGTGATGGGATGCAACTGCATAATAAGATTGTGGTTAAGCGAATTTTGTATAGTAAGTTGGTTGCGATTTTCTAATAATTGGTGAGTAACGTGGTTGTATGGGAGGTTTTAAGAGATGGTGGGACACCACTCGAATAGAATTTGAAAGAGCTAGAATCATAATAAAGAAAAAATAGTGAGTGTAGTACAACCTCTAGAGAGAGGCGAGAGCAAAAATATTTTATTTGATTGCAAAGGTTAAAGATGTATCTTTAGAGGGGTAGATAATTAGGTTCAGAAATACGTGATTTCATTTGTTTTGTTGTGGCTATGGTAATAGTGTCACAGGTCCATTAGATTGGTTAAAAACTATTGGAAAATACTTGAGAAATGAGTGTACAGACATTAGCTTGAGTGTGATGATAAGTGCTTTGTTTTTGTTTTTGAGTTTAGTAATGAGTATGATTGAATTTTTAGCGAAAGATATTGTAAGATCGATGGAGATGCAATCAATGATAAACGAAGATCCAGGAAATCATAAAAATCTTCAAGGTACAAGCTAATGTTGATAGATAAGGGGATTGTGTTATACGGTTGAATTTACAATTTAGATTTTTTTCATTGTAAGTCTACATTCGTGGTGATATATGTTGTCAAGGTATGAGTTGGCAAGGTGAGAAATGATCAATTGTATCAGGTATTAAGCCTTTGAAAGGACTTACACCTGGGTTGAGTCGTAAAGTTTATTAATGTTGATTGTTAAGTACCTAAGAAAGGTTTTCATTTAAAAGTGTTGGGTTATAGTAAGGTAAATGGTCGGAGTGTTCATGATGGTTGTTAGTATTGAGAGTGTGAACTTCAGTGGAATGATGTGAAGAGTATGTGGAGTCAACTCAATGGAAATGACTGATATTGACTCTTCAAAGGAAAACCTTTAGTGTTGTTCCGTAATATTATTACGTGACCATCTATTTTGTTTTGTACACGAGGTGAGTATGTTTCACTAGCTATGATCACACGTGTTTTCACTTTTGTGGGTGGATCCCTAGTGGTGGATCAGGGGTACCGATCCTGCGATGTCTCTTGGTTGAGTGGGATGATTGGGAAGATTTGGTTATTTTAGATGACATATGTGGTGTTGTCTTGGAGTTGTTAAAGTATTTCAGTGGTTCTACACATACCACCTTGCTTATGAGTGTTTATGGAAGAGCTACCATGCATATCTATGGTTGTCCGACAATTTTAATATTCGTCTATTCGTCGGATCATGTATCGATTATGTGTGGTTGAATGTGGGGATCATTGGGTCCAATTCTACTGTTCTTAATAGGTAATCTACAATTACTAAATCTAGCATTTCGATAGTGTTGTTGGAGGGTTTGTATGCTTGGACATATCCCTCGATGAGTATCTAATGTCTAAAGATCAAATTTTTATAACTTAAGCTCATGGAAATTTATGTTGTGAGAAGGAGATGTTGATAAGAACTATGATTGTTTGAGTATTATGAGTATGTGTTGGTTGGTTCAGGGCCACTTCTAATTGTAGCGAGAATTGATTTGGAATCTTATAATTCTTATGTGAGAAAGGATTCGTCCTGATGATTGTGTCAAGGTCCTTGATAAAGTGTGTACGATCAACTTTGGTGGTTATTGAGAATAGCCTTGTTGTTAGTTAAATGTACATGCAACAATAATTATCACTCGAGTATTGTGATGACTTCATTGAGGCATTGTATGGGAGGATGTGTAGGTATTCAATTGGTTGGTTTGGGGATGGAGATTATATCTTAAAGTGAGACTTAGTTTTGTTAAACAAGACCTTTTGTATGAGGAATAACCGGTTGAAATTCTTGACCGCGATGTCCGGAAGCTAAGGACATGCGGGACAAGTATCCCCAGTTGTTCAGCAATTCAGGTACTACTCTACCCTTATTTTAGCCAGTCTTTCCTAGTTGATCACTCAGGGACGAGTGATGGGTAAATTAGTATCTATTGTAACGACCTGATTCCGTCGTTAGGGAAAAACCAATGGGGATAGAAAACTTACTGGTAGTAATTTGAAATTTCCTAACCTAGTCCAGATTTGGACGAAATCGGAGTCAGTGAGGTCTAGGGAAATCTGGTAACGAATGAGAAACCTTGTTTTAAAAAGAAACGAGGTTTTAAGAGTCGTCACTTAATTTTTAAAGAAAAATTAAGAAAACTAATTTCAAAAGATTAAAACAGTAAATCAATTGAAAAGGGCTTCGGGGTTCATATTAGCATTTCGGGAAGGGTTTGAAAGCACCCAAAATGCCCGCTAACACACGATTATTCGATAATTAACTATTTGGCTAATTGATTCTAAAATAAAAGTAAACTTTGTTTTAAAGAAACAACAATTTAAGACTTGAAATTATTTTTTTAAAAGGGAAAGGGGGATAGAATAGGAAATTATTTAAATACTAGATATTCTAAAGTCAAATAAAATATGCTTATTTGTCTTTAAATATATGGTTGGTTCATCTTTTGGGGAATTGAATTAAGGAACCTGAAAATTAATTTAGCAAGTAAACAATTGAACAAATATGAAAAATAGATAAAATAAAGAGAGAGAGGGTGTTGGGTATTGTCGCTGGAATTTGGTATTGTTGTTGCTGATATGTATTGTTGTAATGGGCTAGGCTGAGTTAATGAAAGAAGTGGGCCTGGAATGGGCTCAAAATTGGTCTCAATAAAGGTTTAAGAGTTGAGTAAAAAAAAAAGGCTTGTATTGAATTTAAGACTTGGACACGGATTGTGATTAGAGCCATTGGAAATTACAAATGTTACCAATTTGAATTCATTTGGTAAATTCGACTAGTAATTAAATAAGATGAATTAATATAATTAAACTAACGAGCTTCTTAATCTTAATGAAATAAAAAAATTAACTTAATTATAAACTAATTAACTCAAAAATATAAACTACTATTAATTAATTAAACTAATATAAAACACATATATTATTCAAAAAATTATAAAAATGACAACTATTTAAAATAACTTGCAAACTATTTTTGAAATTTTATAAAACTAATTATTTTAAATCATTTAAAAATTAAAGAAGCTCGATGATTAATCTATATTGTGGAGGTCCAAAATTTGGTGTCAACAACTGTCCCTCGTTTGACTTGGATTGATGAAAGAAATTCGAGGCAAATGAAATTGACGAATTCAATTTTGACCGACCACATGTTCATCCTTCAGAAAAATGGGTTTTGGTACGGACTTTAGAAATCATGGCGAACCCCGGAAATGGGTTTCCTATATATCTCTGGCTATATGAGAATTCAGGTCACTTGTAGTTCGATACGCTTGATTTGACGCACGATTTTGAAAGAATTCAAAAGTCAGCCTGATACAGAATTATGAAGGGACCGGAATGCTAGAGAATAAGATTTAAGTGTGAATGTCGGAATACAACCGAATTTTTAACATTGATCCCACCTACATATCCCACAATCTACGAAATCAGGCTGCTTGTAGTTCGACTCAATCAGTTGAAAAGGAAATTTATTATGCAAGATAACCTTTGGTTCTGGAAAAGTGACAAAGTAAGTCGAGTATGAAAATGAGTATTGCAACCTCTCAGCCATGAATGTGACATGCTTCACACCCATAATTAAGAACTTGCATGGACATAATTTCCAAAGCTCTTAGAGCATTGTCACTCTGATTGGAAAGTTGGCTTCGGTGAAAACAAAATTTTCTGGATGCGAAACTGAAACCGATAAACCTAAAGAACAACCCACATGCCTTCTGATAGGAGTGTGGTTTGATTGTAGTGGAAGTCGCTCATCAACTTGCGTCCTAAAAATTTGGTATTCCTCTTTGGACTATGTCCAAGTTCACTGCTAAGAAAAAGTTCCACATTGTGTTGCATCCCTTTGGATGTCATCCGCATCTGTGGTTTGTTTTGATAATTCATCCTCTCGAACGCTCTCAACAAAAACTGAGATAAAAACTCATTAGCATAAAAATGTAATTCAGATGGAGAGATAGCGTCTTTTACCATGTTGACACTTAGTCGCTCTCCTTGAACATTTAACGTCAGTTTCCTCAACTTGACGTTAGGCCAATAAAACTTGTATTTCATATTTGCAATATAATTCTTCAAATGTACTCTTCCTTTGATATTGAAGTAATAAAATATAGACTGATGTAATATGTTGATGGCTCTCTTGATGACGTTCTTGCAAATGAAAATAATGACGATGATTCTTCATTGGTAAGATGACGATAATCCATTAGTAGGATGATGTTAATCTATTGGTAGGATAATGCTGCTACATGATAGGATGATGATGATGCTCCATCGACAGGATGATGATGTTGATGCTCCATTGGTAGGATAATGATTCTTCATTGATAGGATGATGATAATGATAGGATGATGATGTTGATGTTTCATTGGTAGGATAATGATTCTTCATTGATAGGATGATGATGTTGATGCTCCATTGATAGGATGATGATATTGATGATTCATTGATAGGATGATGATGCTTCATTGAAAGAATGACGATAATCCATTGGTAGAGTGATGTTGATCCATCGATAAGATGATGCTACTTCATCAATAGGATAATAATAATACTCCATCGATAAATGATGATTGACAATGATCCATTGATATGATAATACCGATGAAGATCCATTGATATGATGATGATAATAAAGATCCGTTGGTAGAATGATGATGATGATGATAAAGAAGGTTCGTCGGTAGGATAATATTGATCCATTGGTAAGATAATGTTGATGATCCATTGGTAGGATAATGTTGATCCATTAGTAGGAAAATGATACTGAAGTTCCGTCAGTGGGGTAATATTAATCCATTGGTAGGATAATGTTGATCCATTGGTAGGATAATGATAATGAAGATCCGTCGGTGGGGTAATGTTGATCCATTGGTAGGATAATGTTGATCCATTGGTTGGATAATGATAACAAAGATCTGTCGGTAGGATGATGATATTTCATTGATAAAATAATGATGATGTCCCTCTAGGTGATGGTATTATCTCATTTAATAATACTCTAGGAATGTCCATCTAGGTGGTAGAGACGATGTCCCTCTGGGTAGTTCACATTACTGCGTCTGATATCAACGAAATTCGTGAATATTCTTCAAACGTTCTTAATGCTAAAAAATATAATTTGATGTCATTGTAAATGCTTGTACATGTTGAGAGAAATACTTTCATTTGTTCATATTTGAACATTTGTACTCATTGTGACTAATGCTTTGCTGGGAATTTAAACGAGGTGTTGTTGCTCATAATCCAAACTCTTTCTTTTTCTTCTAAAAAACTTCAATGACTTTCCTGCATCCACATAAAAGTTATCGATTGTCGGGAGCTCCTCGCCATTTTGACTTCTCCATATTCGTTGAATGGAGAAATATGATGAACTTGAGGCAGTCTCATAAACCTGCATCCACAAAAAAATTGTTAGTTTTTAAAACAAACTGATCTGTGTTGACTTCTTCAATCGCTTGCTCTTTGTCTTGCTATCTTCAGTTGATCGCTCTGATCTCTTGCATCTCGATAGACAAGACAAGACTTTTTATGCAAAAATATTTGAAACATATTGATAAAATCTTTAAGAAAAAGATTTTCAAAAAGCTGTAATTGAAAAAAGTCATTGCCAGGTGTCATGTCACGTCAAACTTAAATGAGCATCCTTTGGGGTTGATGCTTTAAGGTCTATCTGATAACTTGTTGAAAAGATTCTGAAGATTCTTGAAGTTTGGGTTATCTGACTCTTGAAATGTTAAAGATTGTTGAAGTTGACTTCTGATCTCATAATGTACATGAGGATCATTGGAAGTCACTTCTAAACTTTTGATCAAGTTGGAGGTATTCAAATTTGCTCCAAATTGATGAACCTTATTGAAATCGGTGTATCTTGAACCATCGATGAACGAATCATGGAATTTTTGAGATCTTCTCTAAAATTTTGTTCCAATTATAATTCTCAAAGTAACTTCAGTCTTGATTTGTTGGAGAGATCCTCTTCTTGAGAAGGTTTTAGTCCCTCTCAAAAATTTGGTCCCAGTTTCGATCGTAAAAAATTTAGAAATCTTATGGGAGATATAACCGAGTCATTGTGGCACCTAGATATCCCGTTGAGGTAGGAATTAGGTCAAACGTAGTTCCCCCTCGAGGATTAACAAAAATAAGAAATTTAATTAAGGAAACGACCGAGGCCGACATAGGCCACCTACGTATCTCATTCTAGAGAATTCAGGTCAGACATAGTTCATTAAAAATGGATAAATTCTAAGCATAAACGATTACAAACAAATAAAGGCGGTTACAAGGAAAAGATAGAAATCGAGTCTTCAAACATTGTATCTTTTGACACATTTGAGTAGATTGATGACTTATGAGATCCAATGTCCATGCTCAACCATGTAATGTCATCAAATAAATGTATCGATGTGTTCTTTAAGTAAACTGATGAGTTCTCTTTCCTGTGTTTTTGTCAGATAGGCACCAATTTTGATTTCTTTGACGCATTCATCATGTTATTGATTCACTATTTCGATCTCTTCTGAAATTGGCTTATCGTGACTTTCGAACTGTCTGAATTCCTCAACCAGGTGTTTGGGTACCATGATCTTTTCATTGTAGTCCTCAAATTCGTCTGCATCTACCCCATTTTGTTCATTCAGCTTGTGACATGACATGTTATTGACAGATTTGAAAATATTTTCACTGAAATCATAGGCAAATACTATTAGATAGCAATATAAGGCAAGTAAAGCAATTTTTCGCATTAAATGAGGTTTTCATTTGAAATAAGAAAATTAGAACTTTGGCCATGACGATAAATCATTTGGCCTTTTCAAAATATTAGGTGGGAAATTAAAACATATTGAGGCAAAAATAGAGTAAATGATGGGTGTCGAGCCTCGTTCGGAACACCACAAATTTTAGAAATAACATAGAAAATTGTCTATTTTTACCAAGACGAGCGAAGAATCAAGAGTGAAGTGGATGTCCAGTTAGACGTTTGCTCCTTTGGCTCGTTGTCTAGTATAACTAGCGTCTCAATCATCTCTTCAAGCACAATATCATCTTTTGTGAACAAATTTTTGATTCCTTCCCCTATATCATTTTGCATTGGAAAAGACTGGTATGAGTGAGGCAATGATTTTGGAAAAGCTTGCTTGATGGGGTGCCATGATCACAAACTTGGATTTCTCTATTTTGGTTGAGAGGTAACAACTTTCTTAAGTTTTTCACGGTTGGCTGAGATTATAACTTTCTCCACATTCAAATCTTCTTCAACTTCAACCATATTAATAGTACCCCTCCATGATTCAGCATGAGATTACTGTTGACATTAGGAGTGACAGTCTGAAGAGTGACGACCTTTTGATATATCAAGTCTTGAATTTTATGCTTCAAGTTGATACAATCCTCAGTAATATGCCAAACACCTCCTGAATGGTAAGCACAATGAAGATCGAATCTATAAAGCTTGGAGTTAACATTGATATTTTTAGGATCAATTGTTTGTATCAGGCTAGCTGATTTCAATCTCTCAAAAAGTTGTGTTCGGCTCTCAACCAAAGGAGTAAAGACTCTAGATGGTTTCTTCTCAAGATTTGGGCGATGAGGATAGTAATTATTTCCTGGATGTGAATGTCCTTGATGGAAGTTTGAAGGATTTTGGTGAGTTGGTGTTTGCGTTTGGAAATTTGGGTATTGTGGAGCTCAGTAGCTAGGAGGGGTGTTTTGGTAGTGCAGAGGTGGAGTTTGGTAACTTGATTGGATATTTGAACAATTCATTGGTAGAGCTTGGTAATATGGATGTGTATTTTGGTAATGTGGAGGTGGAATTTGATAAACATGAGGTTGAATTTGGTAACTCGGTGGTGGAGTTTGATAACCCGATTGGGTATAACAAGCTGGATATGAATTTTGTGGAGCTCGAGGATAACCTTTGTAAGGTAAGGATTTTCTGAAGTATCATTTTCCATCATATATGTAGGAAATGGAAGACACATACTCTCTCTTCTTTTTCAACAATCCTGAAGATTCGGTTGGGGTGGCAACACGGGAAATCTTTCCGGTTTTAAGACCATCTTCGATTGTCTCACCTACCTTGACTATCTCCGCAAATTTTGCTCCAATAAGCAACATTATCCTATCATAATACTTTGATTCGTTAATGCGTATGATCACTTCAATGATCTCCTTCTCAGACATGAGAGGTCGAACCCGAGCGACCTCTTTCCTCCATCTATACGCATATTCATGATAGCTTTCAGTGGATTTTTGTTTGATCTTCTCTAAAGAATATCTATCAGGAACAATCTCCACATTGTAGGAGAACCGTTTGACGAAATCCTTAGCTAGTGCATTCCAGCTAGACCACTGTTTTATCTCATGGGAAGTGAACCATTCTAGCGCCTCCCCGTTCAAACTTCGGCTAAAGAGCCGCATTAACAAAGCTTCATTTCTACCAACTCTTATGAGTTGGTCACAATAAGCTCCCAGATGAGCCAACGAATTTTCAGTTCCTTCAAAAGTGTCGAACTTCGGTACTTTGAACCCTTCAGGAAGGTCCAAGTTTGGATGGATGTACAAATCTTCGTAATTGAATCCGGCGACCTCTGGATTATAATGCAACTCCTTCATAGCTTTAAAGATTTCCTCCTTTAGATTCTGTTTGGATGACTCTTCTTTAGCCCTCCACTCTTTTTCTTATTCCTCGTATTGATCAAGTTGTCATAAGGCTCATTTGGGATTGAGATTTGGAATGTAGGTCTTAGAGGCAAGAGTGGAGCGGTGAAAGGATTCTGGGTAGTTAGAGGGGCTTGGTAATTTTGGGGGAATGTCTGAGGGTTGGTATGCTGATTTTGGAGATAGGGAAATGTTTGTGGATTGTTAACACTTTGGCTTTGAAGTGGAAGACAAGCTTGCGGGTTGGTATTTTGAGGAGGAGGGAAGGTTTGAGGGTTGGTACTTTGAGGGTAAGATGGCTTTTGGTAGGAAGCGGAGGCGTGATGGGGATTTGAGGCAGTTAGATTGATGATGGGGGATTTTGAGCTGGGTTAAAGGGTGGGTTAATGAGATGTTCTGCACTTGAATTCAGAGGAGAAAAGTAGAGTGGAGGTCTTTCATTGCCTGGAATGTTGGCAGTGGTACCCGAATTTGACAAATTTTGCTTTTTCTGGATCTCAACCCTTAATTCAGCAACCTGTTGCATCAGTTGTGCGATCAACTCATTTTGTTCAGCGGTAGAGGGATGGACTATAGCAACTTCGATCAGGCCAATCTCTTCACTGTTGTCGACTATTGTGGCTTTTCCTTTTAGAAGACTTCAATTAGGGAAGGAAGCTTTAGGAGCTTTGGACCTTGTAAAGTAAGGGTGTTCGGCCAGCTTATCAACACATATCAGTTCTAAATACCTGACAAATGAAAAATAACTCAAAAGGTTAACGTGATAGTGCATGAAGGTGATAAATAGTACAAGATATCACACATAGGTGTAAACACACAAGAGTTGCTTCATTTAAAGATAAACTAGCCCACCGATATAGAGAAATAGCTAAAACAGGATTTTGTCTATTTGACTTTGGGATTAGTGCATCAAAGAAGTCAACTTTCGTGAAGCTAAGGTCATTTTGTATTTCTAATTTTCGATTGATTATGAAACTCTAGTCTCCTTGCAAGAATTGAGAAAACATAATTTCTCAAAAATGGGGACTGAACCTTGAAAGTCTGCCTACGTATCTCACGAGGGAGAATTCATGTCCTACGTAGTTCGACTCTTGAGTCTCTTTTGATTTGAGACGGTGAATCTTTTTTGATATGAGCGAGTAAGATTTGAAAAAAAATGAAATTCGAATTTTGTTGGGAAACTAAAGACTCGAAAATTATTTGGACGCACTTTTGATAGTGACTTGATATTTGTGCTTAGGGATTTCTAGAAAATTTCCAAAAAGAGTATGTTAGAACATCTCCAACTAAAGCAACATAATCACACAAACAGTTATAACACATAAACAATTATTGCGCGTTCTAAACAGATATGTGACCCTTTTGTGCCAATGGTAGGCCTAACAATTTGAGGGATGTATACGTCATTTGAAACATTCTATTGCCCCTAAAACCCAAATTTATCAAAGTTTTACGAATAAATTGAATGGGGTTACATAATAAGGGAAATGAGATACAAAATAATCAATCCCGCGCAGGGATACAATCCTAAACTATGCCTCCATAGAAGGTACTTTGATCTTGAACTTCTTTCCATCTCTAAATTGGATGGAATGGTAACTTAATCCTTTTTCGACTCGAACAAACTATTAAACTCCCTACCCCAAGAGACAATGGTTTGTTAAACGGAGTATACATCCTTCAAATTTAAACATATAAATATCATTGTCCATTTAGGTCGTGGGTCGTTTTGAACTCAAAGTGGTCTTTCTACTGGGCCCAACACGCCTTGGGTGTAGGGTCATCTTAGGCCAATGTGCTAAATTTCGGGATTGAGTTTGGCTCTACACTAGTTTGACTAGGAGTGAGCTTTTTTGTAGTGGATCAATGACCCAAGCGGACTACTAGGGCTGAGACAGTTAACGACCATTGACTATCCAGTAGCCAACTATATTCGTCAGAGTGTCCCAAGAACAATTTGGTTAACGAACGACTGTGGCCTGCACAATCATTCTTTAAGTGGAAAATAAAAATAAGTGTCATTTGACGGAATATATGTCATGCCATGAATGCAACAACTTAAAATTGCGGAAATTTAAAAAAATATGCAAATACACATTAGCCAAACAAATTAATTTTAAGGTTAGAACCCAATTCAATCTCCAGTAGAGTCGCCATTCTATTTTAAAAAGAAACGAGATTTTAAGAGTCATCACTTAATTTTTAAAGAAAAATTAAGAAAACTAATTTCAAAAGATTAAAATAGTAAATCAATTGAAAAAGGCTTCGAGGTTCATATTAGCATTTCAGAAAGGGTTTGAAAGCACCCGAAATGCCCGCTAACGCACGGTTATTCGATAATTAACTATTTGACTAATTGATTCTAAAATAAAAGCAAACTTTGTTTTAAAGAAACAACAATTTAAGACTTGAAATTTATTTTTTTTAGAAGGGAAAGGGGGATAGAATAAGAATATCATTTAAATACAAGATATTCTAAAGTCAAATAAAATATGCTTATTTATTTCTAAAGATATGATTGGTTCATCTTTTGGGGAGTTGAATTAAGGAACCTGAAAATTAATTTAGCAGGTAAACAATTGAACAAATATGAAAAATGGATAAAATAAAGAGAGATAAGGCGTTGGATATTGTCGTTGGAATTTGGTATTGTTGTTGCTGATATGTATTGTTGTAATGGGCTAGGCTGAGTTAATGAAAGAAGTGGGCCTGGAATGGGCTCAAAATTGGTCTCAATAAAGGTTTAAGAGTTGAGTAAAGAAAAACGTAGCCATTGAAAATTACAAACGTAGCCGATTTAAGACTTGGCCACACAGATTGTGATTATAGCCATTGGAAATTACAAACGTAGCCGATTTGAAATCATTTGGTAAATTCGACTAGTAATTAAATAAGATGAAGTAATATAATTAAACTAACGAGTTTCTTAATCTTAATGAAATAAAATAATTAAGTTAATTATAAACTAATTAACTCAAAAATATAAACTACTATTAATTAATTAAACTGATTAACCAAATATTTAAATAAAACTAAAAAAAAAATTGAGACGAGTTTCGAACATTCACAAAATGTACTAATTATATAAAACACATATATTATTCAAAAAATTATAAAAATGACAACTATTTAAAATAACTTGCAAACTATTTTTGAAATTTTATATAACTAATTATTTTAAATCGTTTAAAAATTAAAGAAGCTCGATGATTAATCTATATTATAAAGGTCCTAAATTGGGTATCAACAGATCAAATTATGAATTTGATCACATGAGTAGATAGCTAAGACGTTAAAGAAATCGTACGACTTTACGAAATCAAATTCGGGTGAGTAGAATTCCCGAAACTGATCTTAGCATGAACGAGTATTTTCTGAGTGTCATGGGTTGAATGTGTGTTATGAAATGGGGTTTCAAATTCTTAATTTAACTTTATGTTTCCGTGCAAGCCGCTAGGGTGGGATTATTCCCGCCAGTGGCGGACCCAGGATTTTCGTTCAGGGGGTTGAAAAAATAAAAGTATAAATGTGTAAATAAGCCAACAAAATAAAATTTCAAGGAAGTAGTATTATATAGTTTATAGGTACAAAAAGTTAGTTTCGTTACAAGATATCCGAAACTAACATGAGTGATCACAGTGAAAGAAAAAGTTAGTCATTTACAATATGTCAATCTAGAACTAGGATGCTAAGTAGAGCAAAAAAATGGAGCTAACTAGAACAAATAAAAAATAGCACTTCATAATGTCTCACTTTAGGACTAGAGTGCTAACTACAAACTCCAAAAAGAGGTCAGTGCTAATACTTCTCAAACATGTTTACAATACTATTCGACGAGGTTTCATTGCTTGAAAAGACAAAATAATATCATCCGTTGAAACATCCTTAAACACATCCTTCTTCATAAAAGGAACCATGCAACGGCTCAAGAAGTCATCATTCATTCTTCTTCGCAACTGATTCTTAATAAATTTCATTCCCGAAAAAGCACTTTCAACGGATGCAGCGGCAACTGGTAGAAGCAAAGCGAATTTCACCAAACGAAATACAAGAGGATAACATGAATGTTTTTTTGTCTGAACCAATCTTTTTGAAAGATCACAAAGCCCATGTAAATCAGATAACCTTTTATCGCTATCACGAACATCAATAATGTAATTTGCTAGTTGATTCTCAAGTGCACACATGCTAAGTTCATCAAAGTCATCAGGATATAATGTAATTTGCTAGTTGATTCTCAAGTGCACACATTAATAATGTAATTTGCTAGGTGATTCTCAAGTGCACACATCAATAATGTAATTTGCTAGGTGATTCTCAAGTGCACACATGCTAAGTTCATCAAAGTCATCAGGATATAATTCAGCCATTCTCATTATTTTCTAGATATCAAAACTTGAAAATGAGTCTACCGGATTCAAACAAGCAACTCCATAAAGCAACTTGGTTGTCACCTCATCAAAATGATCATTGAGTTCTTGCAATTGCTAATCAATTATTTTACAAAATACTTCAACACGGTAATAATGAAAAACAGTATAATCAATAGATTTACGCCGTGATCTTCCAGAATTAACATACGGCTCATCAAAATTAGGCACCACAATATTATACTTAATACAAAATGCAGAAACCTCAACAACAAATAATTCCCATTTTTCATTTTCCCTCAACTCTTGTAGCCTTCTCTTGGCCACTTTAACAAGTAGCATGACATTTGCAATGTCTTGCTCCTTTTTCTGTAAACATGTACTAAGATTATTAATAATTCCTAAAACTTCTTTCAACAAATGCAACATGAATGCAACCTCATAAGTTTGAGAAATTCTGATATATCCTGTTGCCCTGGATCTTTCATCCATAGAATGAGCAGTTTCAACAATATTATCAAGAATGTCCATAATTGTACCAAACTTGAGAATAAAACAATTAAAAGATTTGAAGTGAGATCCCCAACGAGTATCGCAAGCCCTAGAAATACCAACTTCTTGATGCAAGCCTCTATCCGTTTTAAGCTCACCTATATCAAAAGCTTCTTGATTTTTTTTTGAGATTCTCGATAATCATCCATACGTTTATAAGAAGCCGCCAAAATATTAAAAATATTTGAAACCAAATGAACAAGTTCTCCAACTTGATGACATCTTTTAGAAACACCAACAAGAGTTAATTGAAGTTGATGAGCAAAACAATGTATGAAATAAGCCGATCTACTTTCTTTCTTAATTAACATCTTAAGGCCATTGATATCACCTTGCATATTACTTGCTGCATCATAGCATTGTCCACACACATAAGATAGACTCAAGGAATGTTGAGAAAGTAAATTGACAATTGCTTCTTTTAGAGATAAAACACTAGTATTTTGTAACATGAACAATGTCAAGAAGCCTCTCCATCACAAATCCTCTTCTATCAACATATCGTAAAACAACAGTCATTTGCTCCTTGCATGAAACATCAAAAGATTCATCCACCAATAAGGAAAAATAATCACCATTTAGTTCCTTTATGATGCCCTTAATTGTTTCAATCTTGCAAGCAATTACAATATCTTTTTGAATCTTTGGACAAGTCATTTGGTCATTTTGAGGAGCATTTTTCAATACAAACTTACGAACTTAATCACACTTTTGAGCATAACATGAAAGAATCTCAATAAAATTACCTCTTTTAAGTGATAATTTAGATTCATCATGACCTCAAAATGCCAAGCCTTGTTTCACAAGAAGTCTTACTACATCAATTGATGCTGCTAAGCGGATCCAATACCCATACTTATCTTGATTAAATTGTTTCTCAAATGAAGCATGTATGGATTGTTGTGGTCGCATTAAATCTTCACATTTTCTTTTTGACTGATTGTGAAAGCTAGTATGCCCACCAACATGTGTTTGCAAACTAGCCTTATTATGCCAACTTCTAAACCCCACACTCGAAAATGTTTCACATTCGCCTTGAAGATTGTTATTTTGCTTGAATAAATAACAATACAAACAAAAGGCTGCATCTTTACTTATACTATACTCTAACCAATCAGGAAATTCATCA
>JAJONQ010031077.1:0-18120 GCA_036250385.1 Solanum microdontum
TCTAAAGTGAAAGGATTGTTACTCACTTATGAACACATATGAGCTATTATGATAAGATGTCTACATAAGAGTCTAGTAAAGGCTAATGTGAACTTATGTGATGACTAAAGATGATTACAAAAGGGAATCAGATGCTTAGCACCGAAAGGGCATGTAAGTGAGATAGGGGTCTCACATTTAGTAAGTCCGGCTCCCCACATGGTTTTCCTCACGTTTAGCAAGTCTGGATTACCTACGGTATGTGTTGTCTCATGAGATGGAAACCCCTACATTTAGTAAGTTAGGGTTTCTAGAAGCAATCTCCTTGACCCTTAACTTTGTGCCCACATAGGACTCTAGCTTAATAGATCCACCTAGATAGCTATGTATGAATGGTTACATCTTAGGCAAGTGTTAACCCTCTCTTTTCGGTGTGGGAGTAGAACACCGGATTCCATGTAGCTCTCATGGTCTATGTCGGTTATTGCAATATTTCCCTAATGTAAAAGTAAATGAAGGTATGAAAGGTGTGAACTCTTACTAGGGCTTTCTTAAGGGTTTCTACATAGTGTAAGGGAGGGTATGGGACTTCTCTTGTACATTGCACTTGTGGGATCCTAAAGATGGTTGTAGTAGTGTTCTCTTATGATTATGATTATTATGACTTATGTATGTTGAAGCTATGTTATGTATGATCATTATGAATATGGTAAGTTATGATGAAATATGATCTTATGAATGTATGCATGAAGTAGGTTGGTTAATGTGATACTTGGCTTTGAATAGGGTTATGGGGTTCTATTCTTTGCATTGCACATGTATTGCTTGGGCTGTCTACATGTTGGGATGATATTGTGTTGGTTTGGACTATGATACTTAATTTGTGTGCATGTTGGATTTACTTGGCAAAAAGCATGTGTTGAATAAAATGTCCTTTTATGCGTATGTCAATGGTTTTTATGCATAGTAGCCATACTTAGTACGTGTGTTGTACTAACCCATATTTTCTCCCTTTTCCCAAACATTTAGGTTCGGGCCGTTGAGGATTCAAGCTTACTTCTCATGACACTTGGAGTTGCTTCCCCAAGTTGGTGAGTCTTCAAGTCCGAGGACAAGACCCTATGATCTAGCTTATAATTCTTTGCTTATGTTGAAAGACATTGTTGTACTTCCTATTTGCAAGACTTCTTATTGATGTAAGGGCTAAGTCCCATTTTCGATATTTCTATGTCTAGATGGTGCATTGTGACGAAGTTAGATTCTATTTTTCATTTATGAAATGAAGTTGAACTTCCCAAGTAAAAGTTTTAAATTTTCTGTGATTTTATTCTATGATACATGTTATGACGAATGCTAAGGGCTTGTATAAGACCTCTTCGAGGTCAAATACGCCGGTAACGACTAGGGGGTGCTCTCGGGTCATTACAGTCTTGACCTTGGAAGCTTGAAATCTTCACCTCCAATGGAGGTCTCTAGAGAGAACTTTTGGGAGAGGTGGGTTTCTAATTTGAGTGATTTGGAAGAATGACTTTGAAAAGGTGTTTTAATACTTTTAAAACTCTTAAAATATCTTAATTAACCAATAAAAACCGTCCAAACACTTAACTAAACAGAGGGGGAATTTACTAACCTACCCTTACCTTGGCCGTGAATTGCACAATGCAGGTCCAAACGACGCCCCCCTCACCTACAGACCGTAGGTTGGGCTACGCCCCATCCTGCTGGTCCGTGGTTTGGGGCTGCAGCTTGGCAAATTGTCCCTTGACCAACGGTGGCCATCCACGGGGCGTGGATGGACCTACTGGGTGTGGTCCCCTTCCTAGGTCACAAAACTTTTGGCAACATTTTTGTTTCAAGGGGTCTTGTGGGTTAGGCTTAGGGTCCTCCTCAAGAACCCCTAGGGTGGTTCATGGGGAGTCGTACCTTGACGTTTAATCCCTAAACTCCTCAACCATAGCTTGGGACAACATTATATCACCTCAAACCTCACAACTAACTCCAAGACACACTAGTTAGGCTTTAGTTTGACGTATTCGTTTTATGGGTCGTTACATTATCCCCCACTTAGAAACATTCATCCTCGAATGACACTTTAAACACATTAAGGGGTTAACAACTCAAGACTAGTAGCCCATCAAGCATGCAACATCATAATCAAATGCACACAACTAGGAGGAAACATCAACTCCACATCAAAAAGCTCAATGCAATGCAAGAAAGTAGGAACTACTTCTACAAACTCATTATGCATCAAAACTTCACATTTCTCATTACATTGGAGGTATTGCCTTCTCCAACTTACATCATGTTCATCACAACCTCATTAAGCACATTATGCTAGTGCACTCAAAAGCACATTTAGGCATGTTCAACTTTAACCTCATGAAACATATAAGCAACTCATAGTAAATGCACATTCGCATTAGGAACAATAAATCATGGAAACTCATTTTCTCATTCAAACAAGAATTCATCAAGAACATACATAATATAAGGAGAACATGGAAACACAATGTCACACATGACTCCAAAAATATGAAACAAGCCAAAAGGAACTCTTTGTCTCAGGCTTGACTAGGCAATAAAGGAAGAGGTAAGGATATCAGAACTCTCAACAAACTTACTATTCAAAAAACCATTCACCCACACTTAGGAGTAAACCCAACTAAGGCTTATCATGAACCTAGCATAGGGAACTTAATCAAGACATTCACAACTTACAAGAAACCATCAACCTACCGGTGCCTTTAAACTAGGAAGGTTCTCATTAAGCAACCCTTGCCCACAAACAACCTTACCAACACCACTCAAGGTCTCATATGAGTCTACCACACCGGGTCTAAACTCCTCAAACTCACTATACCTCATAAGGTGAGAACATCAAGCAAGCCTAACTCATGAACATCAAGGACACTCAATGACCTTACCATCTAAGCACATTATCCCCCACTCAGGAGTAAGCCTATACAATCTCTTTTAAACTTCACTTCTTACAATTCTAAGGTCGGAGCAAAACATCACTAAACCTTCATACTCATCACACCTAGGAATTTTTAAAACACCACATTTCATCAACTCTTTCAATATACCTCAAAACTCATCTTGACTAAGTCAGATTCTACCAACAACACACATAACCAATAAGCAACTCATTCATACTAAAGTCACACCACAAACTATCATCTCAACTCTATCAAGTCACATAGCCAGAGTAGGCATCACAACCAACCTTCCTCCCTCACACCTTCTAACATACTCCATTCAAGTGGTCATACACTAAAGACCATTAGATAAGGAATAAGAGAGGGACATTATAGAGTTAAACTTTATGGCACGACTTGAAGAATGAAGAAGTGAGACTTTCTTAACACCCAATAGCCTCCTATTCATAATGTGGCGTGCTTCACATTATGAACAAGACTCTACCAGATGTGGTTTCAGACAACCTAAGACCATTCCAAAATCTTGTGCTCTAATACCATGTTTGTCACAACTCGAGGGTACACCCTAGATGCAACATGATGTACTCGACCCTGAAGGGGTCTCATACAAGCCTCATAGCATTCTTGAACATAAGAACATAGGAAAATAGAGAAGAATTAAAAACTTTCATTTACAATCGAAGACATTTTCATTAAAAAGCAAGTGGAAGACTTTCTAGACTTTGTCTCAAACCATCTAATACTTTGAATACAACATTGGGACTTAGCCCATACAAAAGCTTTAACATAAACTAAAAGACATAAAAGGAACATAATGGGTTTTGTCTTCGAAACTATGAGGACTCACCAAGTCTTCATCTTCAAGCACCTTAGAAACCTATTCTTCAAGTATAGTACACCAATATCTCCAAACCCTGCATTGTGTAAAAATGGAGAAGAATGGGTTTAGCACAATTAAGTACTAAGTATGGAAGCCATGCAAAAACATGCTTAAAATGAACATATATTTGAAAGTCATGCTATTATGCCATTTGGTAAAGTCTCATGAACACAAGTATAAGAGGCATAATATTCAAACATAACCAACATGCAAGTCATTTATCAACATTAGAGACATAGTCAACATACAAACCATTACCTTCACTTTAAGTCTCCACCTCAAGTAACCTTTATGCTATACCTTGTGCAATGTATGGATAGCGTCCCATACTACCATCCATACCAAGGTACCAACTTAAGGTCACCAAAAGTGAACTTACCATCCAACCTTTCCATCTTCAACAATACTGACACCAAGAGATAAACATTACAATAGTCATATCATCACATAAGGACCATCACCTAAGACAACTCTAAGTCAGACTCATGCAATGTGCAAGTAACATCCCATACTACTACTCACACTATGTACTCCTTTGAAGTCACCATAAGCAAGGCACATTCAAATACAACAACTCATGAAAAGGAAGTAACTCATAATACAATCCAAGTATAGCATGCATCATTTACATTAAGCATATAAGAGTCAACATTCTTCATTAACTTTGTTTAGAGGACTTTCATACAATAGTCATTAAGACTTAGAGAACTCATTATGACCCTCTCAAAGCCTACCCATGCAATGCATGGATGGCATCCCATACTACCACCACACTTCATAGAACTAATCAAGAAACCACAATGCACATCTCATATGATAGGAATAAGCATTTGACCAACATAGATCACGTTAGCTTGACATGGAATCCGATGTCAGGAAACCCCCACTGTAAGAGGTGGTCTACTTGCCTAAGGAAGACCGGTTCATCTAGCTTATGTGGATCCACTAGCTAGGACCTATGAGGGTTCATAGTTATGGGATATGAAAGATGTTCACTAAAATCTGGCCTAACGTTGGGAGAACCTCCATCTTACCATACCCTCTCGATGCTTAGCCTACATTCCCATAGAGTAATTTCATTAACATTACATTATTGGACTTGAGAAGGCAGCCAACATTAGGCCTATCGACCCAAAGTACATTACATATGAAAGGGCCACCACCATTAGGTCTGCCGCTTCAAGGTACATTTAAGGATAGCTCATTGACTTCCCTAGAAAAAGCCACCACCATTAGGTCTACCATTTCACACAAGAAACGACCACCACCATTAGGTCTACCTTTTCAAGGTTTAACATTCACACAAGGAAGAGCCACCAACATTAGGTCTACCGATCCAAGGTTTAACATCACATTAGTTCCTAGACTCTTCATGAAAGGCCACCAACATTAGGTCTACCAATTCAAGGTTTAGCCTAGAATACTTCATCATTCATTCATTGATTTATGAAAGGCTACCAACATTAGGTCTACCAATTCAAGACATTAAGACATTAAGTCAAGATGCATTCATTATACAAGAGGAGGATGCCTAAGCCTACCAATTCAAGAGATCACAATCACCTTTACATTCATTTATACAAGAATAGGATGCACAAGCCTACCATTTTAAGATATACAATATTACATTATAGAACCCTTCTCATTCCATCGTCAACATTCATGAGTGCTAAGAGAGAATATGCTTTCAATCACAACACATTTACATTCTATACAAGATCATCATTCTATCATTGAAATCACATGCATATCCTTCACATTATTCATAGTAAGTAAACACCTCCACCTTTCAAGTGGATCAATACAATTAGGCAAGAGTAATAGCATAATTACAACGTTTTATATCCATATAAACGTAAACAATTCACATTCCATCATAATCAACCAATTCCCAATCTCAAATCACAACATAGGAATTTGGGGGAAAACATGGGTTCTAGGAAGAAATTCACCTTAAATCATGTTTAAATCTACAATACATTCACAATTCAATGTAATAATGCCTTTAGAAATTGTTTTGAATCGAACCCATGGATAGATTGAAAGTTAGGGTTTTGGGATAAACTTTGGAGATTTGAAATCACTTTGAAGTTGGCTCCTTGAAAGATAATAAGTCAACGATGAAGACCACCATACCTTTAAGCGAAGAAATCCACGAAATCTTGTTGAAAAACATGAAGTCTTGACCTTGGAAGCTTTATATCTTCACCTCCAGTGGAGGTTTCTAGAGAGAACTTTTGGGAGAGGTGGGTTTCTAATTTGAGTGATTTTGAAGAATGACTTTGAAAAGGTGTTTTAATACTTTTAAAACTCTTAAAATATCTTAATTAACCAATAAAAACCATCCAAACACTTCACGAAACAAAGGGGAATTTACTAACCTACCTTTACCTTGGACGAAAATTGCAGATTGCAGGTCCAAATGACTCCCCCCTCACCTACTGACCGTAGGTTGGGCTATGCCCTATCCTGCTGGTCCATGGTTGGGTACGCATCTTGAAAAAGTGTCCCTTGACCTACGGAGGCCATCCACGGTGCTCAGATGGACCTACAAGGCGTGGTCCCCTTCCGTAAGTCACCAAACATTTGGCAACATTTTTTGCTTCAAGGGATCTTGGGGGTTAGGCTTAAGGTCCTCCTCAAGGCACCCTAGGGTGGTCCATGGGGAGTCGTACCTTGACGGTTAACCCCTAAACCCCTCAACCATAGCTTGGGACAACATTAAACCACCTCAAACCTGACAACAAACACTAAGACACACTAGTTAGGCTCTAGTTTCACTTATTCATTTTATGGGTCATTATAGTGAAAGAGCCTATCAAGGAATGCTCTCTTAAACACTTCCCAATCTATAGGACCTGCTCCTACTGGCCTATTACTCATCCATTGAGGAAACCAAACTTGGGCAACATTCTTCAATTGGTAAGTGGCTAGCTTTGCTTTTTCTTCTGAAGTCACCCCCATAGCATCAACTACCTTATACATCTCATCCACCAATTCTTGGAGATCCTCTCCCACCTTGGAACCAAGAAACATCGGAGGGTTCATCCTAACAAAATCCCTCAACCTAGAATCCATAGTGCTCACATTAGGGTTCACATGAGTCTCAACACCCCTATTGGCTTGGGCCGTCATAGCTTGGGCTTGAGTAGTCATGCCTTGAGCCATCATTAGAAGAGCCGACCTAACTTCCTCATCCGACATAGCCGAATGATCAACCGGAGCTTAATTTCCTTGAGGAGTTTGATTACCTTAGGGAACTCCTTGATTCACATTCTCCTCTTCCACCCTTATAGCATTCACCCTTCGTGTATTCATTTCCTGAAGACACAAGAGAAGGGTTAGGAAATGGACTTTATAGAGCTAAACTCTATGGCACGACTCAAAGAGTAATGAAAGAAGTGTAGTTTCCTAACATCCTATAGCCTCTCATTCATAAATGTGGTGCACTTCACACTCATGAACAAGACTCTACTAGACATGGCTTGTGAGACATCATCCTTAAAACCATCCCAACATCTTGTGCTCAGATACCATGTTTGTCACGAATCGAGCCTACACCCCGGATGTAACACGACGTACAAGACTCCTAAGAGCCTCATACAAGCCTCATAGCATTCATAACATAAGACATAAGAAAATGGTACATAATTTAAAAACTTTTATCCATACAATCGAAGTCTTTATTTAAAAAACAACGGAAGTCTAACTTTGTCTCACATGGCCATCTAATATAACTTTAGAATCAAAGATAGGGTCACAACCCTTCAACATAGTCTGAAACATAAAATGACATAAAATAAACTAGTAATGAACAACTTTCATCCTCGAACCATGAGGACTCACCAACTAGCTTTGGAGAGAATCAATCCAAGCTTTGAGCACTAGAAGTCACCTTAAGATCCGGAACCTAAACTTTGTAGAAAAATAGAAGAAATATGAATTAACACAAAAATGTACTAAGTATGATAGTCATGCAAACATAATGCTTAAAAAGGACATTTTGGTTGAAAACCATGCTATATGCCAAGTTTGAGAAACATTATGAACTATAGTATAAGAGGCATAAGATACAAACATTTTCAACATGTAAGCAATTATAATACATTAGAACCATCATCTTAAGTAACCCTAAGTTATACTCGTGCAATGTAGGAATGACATCCCATTATACCATTCATACTAAGTACCACTTTAAGGTCACCATAGATGTACTTACCATTCTACATTCTCATCTTTAGTCAATAATCATAGACAAGGAACATTCACATTTAATAAGTCATGACAAGGAAAACAACTCATAATAACATTTCCAAGTTAAGCATTCATCATTACATTAAGCCTTTAAGTCAACATTCTCATTAGCATCATTTTGAGCACATTCATTTCATTAGACATTAAGACATTATAGAAACATACCATATCCCTCTCAAAGCCTACTCGTGCAATGCATGAATGGTATACCATACTACCACCCACACTTTATAGAACCTCTTGAGTAACCATAGCATATAACTCACATGATGAAAATAAGCACTAACCGAGACCATGTCAGCAAATCATGGAATCTGGTGTTTATCCCACACCGTAAAGGGTTGGTTTACTTGCCTAAGGCAGGACCGGTAACATTTTAGCTTAGGTGGATGCTCTAGCTAATAACCTATGTGGGCACATAGTTATGGAATACGGAAGATGTTCATTGAAACCCGGCCTAACATGGGGAGAGCTTCCACCTTACCATATCCACTTGGTGCTAAGCTTTAAATTCCCATAGAGTAGTTCATTCTCAGTAACATTTTTATACTTGAGAGGGCCACCACCATTAGGTCTACCGAGTCAAAGTACATTATTAACACATGAAAGGGCCACCACCATTAGGTCTACCGATTCAAGGTACATTATTAGGATAGCTCATTGAATCCTCAAGAAAGGGCCACCACCATTAGGTCTACCAATGCAAGGTTCATCATTATAGTAGTTCATAGACTCATCATGAAAGGGCTACCACCATTAGGTCTACCGGTTCAAGACATATCCTTAGAATACTTCATTAATCATTTTTGAAAGGTCTACCACCATTAGGTCTACCGATTCAAGGTACATTATTAAACGCATGAAAGGGCTACCACCATTAGGTCTACCGATTCAAGGTTCATTAAGTCAAGATACTTTAGTTACACAAGAAGAGGATTCCCTAAGCCTACCAATTCAAGTTATATCAATCAAGATCACTTTCAATTACACAGGAAGAGGATGCCCTAAGCCTGCCGATTCCAAATGTATCATTTTATAGAAGAAAGCTTTCACATTATATCATCATCATTCACAAGTGTATAATTGAGAATAACCTTTCAATAATAACACAATTACATTATAGTCATGATCACATTACTTTCATTGAAAACACAAAGTATATACATAAGCATCATGATTATACATCAATATTCATAATTTTCCCTTCAAGGCCATGAATCACAATTCACCAGCACACCTAGAATACTAAAATTTAGGCATGAATAATGACATAATTCAAGTAACTAAACCTTCACAATCACAATTGCATAACAATCATCTTACTACAATTCACCCACATCAAAGTCATAAATTAGGGTTATGGATAAATCATGGATTCATGGGGGATTTTATATTAAAAACACCATTAAATAGCAAGTCAATCTCATTATATGACAATTAAACCATTTAAAACATTTTGAGAAAGAATCCATAACCTAGAATGAAAACCCTTAGTTTTGGAGAATTTCCAACTTTGAATTTGAAGGTTTGAGGACTTCATGGATGAAAAGTTAAACATGAATCAAAACTACCACACCTTAATTGAATATCCCTCACGAAATTGAATGGAAAAGATGAGTTCTTGTGCCCTTGACCTTGACCTCTTCTTCTCCTTCAATGGAGGTTTTAGACAAAGAATTATTTGGAGAGGAGCTGGTTACTATTTTGGGTTTGGGAATAATGAAGTGTAAAGGGGTGGTTAATGACTTAAAAGGTCTTAAATATGTGAAATAAAACAGTATAAACCGACCCCATTCATTAACTAACTAATTTGGAATTTCCTAAAATATCTAAGCCTTGGCCGAGATTGGACAAAAAAGTGCAGGTGTGACCCACACCCATGATCCACGGACAACGGGTCCACCTGCGTCCTGTCCTGCAGGTTGTGGGTGAGTGGTCTGCAGCTAACCTTTTCAGGCCTTGACCCATGAGCTAGACCCACGTGGTGTGGATGGACCTACCCCCCGTAGGTCCCATCCGTAGCTCACATTTTTGGGCAGCTTTGGGAAGATTTGGGGAGCTTCGGGGGTTAGGCTTTAGGGTCCTCATTGGGTTGGTCCTTGAGGGGTCGTACCTTGACGTTTAACATCTAAATCGTCATCCTAAGTTCGGGAAGTCATTTTACACTTCTAAATCCCACATCAAACCCAACAACACACTCGTAAGACTCTAGTTTTACTTACTAGTTTTCCAGGTTTACACAGCCTATCCATGTCTAATTAATGTAGTTGAGCAATCATATTGATCCACCTCTTGAAATTGATACCCACTTCCACACACTCCTAGATTATTAGTCTGCTTTCTTGCTAAACATTTATTTTAGTTTGTTTTGTCGAAATTGGTTACTACAACACTACCCACAGTATAGGAAGGAACCCTAACTAGAATTGAGGATTCATCTTCACAATTGGGGGTAATCATGGGGGCTTAATGGATGGAAGGAATCCATGAATGAATAATCCATCATTCCTTGGATACGAAGCCTAGCAAGCTTGAAACAATGGAGTCTTGACCTTGCTTGGCCTCCTCTTCTTCTTATTCTTCCTCTTCTTCTTTCTAGAGAAAGGATTTTTGAGAGGGAATTGGGTTTCTTTTTAATGAGTTGAGCGAATGATTTGGAATAACTTAATTAAGGGTCAATAGGCTTTATATATGTGACCTAAACTAAGTTAAAACGACCCTACTTAATCCCACTTAAAATAGGAAAACCCCAAAGAGCCCCTAATTTACTCCTTAAAATAGTCTCCAGGCCACCATCCACGACCACCCACCTATTGGGTATGGACTGACCCACGGCCAGTACTGGTGGGGTGTGGGTTTGTGGCTGGAACTTGTTGGCCACCTACGGATCACTCACTTAGGGGGCGTGGACCCCCCTATGGGGCGTGGGTCCAGTCGTAGGTCCACTATTTTGTCAGCCTGCCAGGGTCCTCCTCAAGGATTCTTGGTTGGTCCTTCGGGAGTTGTAACTTGACGTTCTAACCCTCAACCCTTCATTTTAAGTACGGGGAGTTATATCTTTGACTCTCACCCTCACGTCAAGCCTTAGTTTAGCCTACTAGTTTCTGGGGTGTTACATTTTTAATCCTTCATGGCTGCACATAAACAATTTAACATAAGTTACGAACACAAAATATGCATTGAGGACACTAATTTGGGAAATAATAAACATTCTATGAGTGAAAATTCCCGACTCATCACCATCTATTAAATCATGGAGTGATTGGGAGGTAATCCATACATCACATACAAGAAATATCTAATGAAAAAAAATATGAAAGCAATAAAAGAGTCTCGGTCCTCGAAACATGAGAAATCACCAATCTTCATAGCTCAATACGGGATCACTAGCCATGAGTATGCAGTATAAAAGCGTCTCACTCAACATTTGTGAAACAATGTTGGAAGAGTATGTGTTAGTATATTGGATGTACTAAGTATTATAACAATGCATAAAAGTTATGAAATCATGCTAAAAAGGACTTTAAATGACATGCAATAAACAAGCTAAATCATAAGATGAAAAGTCAGAAAACATGAATCATAATAAAGGTCAATGCAAGCTAAACATCTTCAAAACACTTTTTGAGATACTTCTAGAAATAACCTTGGTTCATTATTGTGGGAAGTTTACCATTAACTGACATAGACCATGTGAGCTATAACATGGAGTCCGGGGCCTATCCCACACTGAAAAAAGATGTGCTCACTTGCCAAGGTAAGAACTATAAGCTTCTAGATTAATTGGATCCACTAACTAATGTCTATCTAAGACAAACCTATGGGGGAACATAGTAATGCGATAGGGAGATTCCTACTAGAAACCCGACCACTACTACGACAAGGCTTCCATCTTGATATCCTTTAGTGCTAAGAATAAATTTTATGGAATAGTCATTTATCTTAACTTATCTCATCATTATGAGACATAGGAAATCACCACTTATCTTATCATTAGAATATCTCCTTAATCTTGATTCATCTTAGTTGAGAAAACCTTTCAATCTTAGGAATCCTTATGTGAGAAAATCCTTTCACAATCATGCTTTTATTTGTTTGTGATAAATATTTTCAACAACGACAATGACATTGATTCTTCACTCTCAAAGAAAATCTTAATTCATTTACATCAATTTATTAAAGAACATGTGAATCTTCATTAATTCGTCTTTCATAATTTCAAAGCTTCTTCATATGATCATAGTCTAGAAATCATAGATTTCACCTAAATTCATGCGAATTCAACTTTAAAACATGCAATTACTACAATTCATGCATAAAAAGACACAAACCAATCAATTAGATCATAATTGAAAAGAAACCATGAGATTGAGTAAAAACTCTAACTTCCATTGGAAATTCTACCATGTAAAAATTAGAGAATTTAAGAACCCTATGGAGGAAAGGATTCGATAGGTTAATACTTACATATCTTGGAATTCAAAGCCCAACAGCTATGATGAATTGGAGACTTGAACTTGACACCCTAGCCTTCTTCTTCAAGCTTCTAAAGAGAGAAATATTGGGGAAGAACTTGGAGAGATTTGGGGTATTTTGAAGAATGATTTAGGGTAGTTAGATTTTAGGTTTAAAAGACTTATATAGGGTCTGAGATTATGTTTAAAACTACATAGTATTGGGTTTAAATGATTAGAGAAAAGACCAAAAAGCCCCTTAAAATAACTGTCGAGCCCTCACCGACAGATCAGATCTATGGTCTATAGGTCTTACAATAGACCATCTAGGTGGACCATAGGTGGGGTTCAGAGACTTGTTTCTAGACCCTCAAAGGAAGGGACCCATGTACGGTCCGTTCATCAACCTACGGTCTGTACAAGGCCACCATAAGTCCATCTTTTGGCCCTAAAAGTTTATCTAAGTCTTGGACTTACCTACGAGACCTACCTACAACTTGTACCTTGTATGACGGGTCGTCCTGGTGAACTGTAAGAAAAGTATTGGGACTTGACATTTTTAAAATTTTGAACTTGCCACCCATGGTTCCACCTACCACCCGTAAGTCAATCCACGGGCCATCGGTACTGACACTAGTCCTAGAAAGACCTATAATTTTTTTCCTTCTTTTCCAATTTGAGGTGTTACAATTCCCCACTGATCTACCCATTATTCCTCCCAAAGGGAAATATAATTCAGTATCGACCTTCCCAGATACGTAACCTATTTATATTCCCTCTTACTGTATGGCTGTGGCGAAACATAGGGAATCAAAGGATCAATTGAAATATTTGTTAGATAAGTGTTTCACCGACCGAGTATCTCTCCATGGGGTGCTTCATTTTTATTTTTTCCCGATAAAGATGATTATCTTCACAGGTGTATTGACTACTGGAAATTGAACAAGGTTACCATTAAGAATAAGTTTCCTCTTCCAAGGAAATATGATTTGATTGACCAAATCCAAAGAGCGAGTTACTTCTCTAAGATTGACCTCCAGTCGGGTTATCACCAATTGAGGGTGAAGGAAGACAACATCCCGAAGATGGTTTTTCAAACTCGATATGATCATTATGAGTTTTTTGGTAATTCTGCTTGGTTTGACTAATGCTCTGGCTGCATTAATGGACATGATGAATAGAGTGTTTAGACAATATGATGATATGTTTTTGATTGTGTTTATTGATGACATCTTGATTTCTCAAGGAGTGAGGTTGAGCATGCCAATCATTTAAGGATTCTATTGCAAGTCCTCAAGGATCAACAACTACTTGCAAAGTGTAGTAAATGCAACTTTGGTTGAGATTCATGGTTTTTCTTGGTCACATTAGTTCCGGTAAGGGTTTTGAGGTTGATCCTAAGAAGACATATGCAGTTAAGAGTTAGCCTAGACCTTTATCCCATTCGAATATTAGAAGTTTCTTGGGTTTGGCTGGTTGTTATAAAAGGTTTGTGGAAGGGTTTTCTTTGATTCCCTCTCCATTGATGACATTGAGCCAAGAGAACGCTATGTTCGTATGGTCCAAAGCATGTGAGAAGAGTTTTCAAGAATTGAAGGATATACTTACCTCCGCTTTGCTGTTGACTTTATAAGAAGGCTCTGTTGGGCGTGTTGTTTATTGTGATGCTTCATGGATATGATTAGGGTGTGTTCTTATGAAAAATGGGAAGGTTATTTCTTATGCTTCCATTCAACTCAAAATTCATGAAAAAAACTATCCTATCCATGATTTGGAACTAGCGGTGATTGTTTTTGCCTTAAATATTTGGAGGCATTTTTATGGTGTCCATACCAATGTTTTTACCGACCAAATTTTTTTGCAATATCTATTCAAGCAAAAGTAACTAAATCTTCCCCAAAGGATATGGCTTGAGTTGTTAAAAGATTACGACATGAGTGTCTTCTATCACCCCGGTAAGGAAAATGTGGTGGCAGATGCTCTTAGTTGACAATCAATGAGTAGTGTTGCTCATGTTGGGGAAGATAATGAAGAATTGGTTCATGATTTTCCTTGTCTAGTTCGACTAGGTTTTTGGTTGGTTGATTCAATTGAGGGTGGTATTGCTGTTCATAATGCTTTAGAATCATCTTTGTGTGTTTGTGAAAGCCAAACAAGGTTCTGATATGAGTTTGGTTGATTTGAAGGAAGCAGTGCTCAAAATGCCCATTGAGGCTTTCCCCATGGGGGATATGGTGTGCTTCAATATCAAGGTCATTTGTGTGTTACCAATGTTGATGACTTGAGAGAGAGAATCTTATCAGAATCCCATAGTTCTTGATATTCCATTCACTCAAGAGCCTTTAAGAAGTACCATGAATTGTGGGAGATCCAATGGTGGAATTGGATAAAGAAGGATATTATGGAATTTGTGGCCAAGTGTCCTACTTATTAATAAGTTAAAGTTGAGAATCAAAAGACAGGAGGTTTGCCCCAAGATATTAGTATTCCTACTTAGAAGTGGGAGGTTTTTAATATAGAGTTCATTGTTTTGTTACCCCACACCCGGTGACAACATGACTCAATTTGGGTCATTATGGATTGTATGAAGAAGTCGCCTCATTTCCTTCCCATCAACATTTCTTATTTGGTGGAGGGTTATGCTAAGTTGTATCTGAAGGAGATGATTAGGTTGCATGAAGTGCCCCTATCCATTATCTCTGATCGTGGTACACAATTTACTTCTTA
Source organism: Solanum microdontum (assembly GCA_036250385.1). NCBI lineage: Eukaryota > Viridiplantae > Streptophyta > Magnoliopsida > Solanales > Solanaceae > Solanum > Solanum microdontum. The sequence continues at coordinate 15,237 of JAJONQ010031077.1, forward strand.
ATTTTGGAAGTATTTTGAAAAGGGCCTTGGCATTTGTGTCAAGCTTAGTACATCATTTCCTCCTCAAATGGATGGGAAAGTGGAGCATACTATTCAAACTTTGGAAGATATGCTGAGAACTTGTGTGATTGACTGCAAGGGTAATTGGGATGATCATTTTCCTTTGATTGAGTCTGCCTATAATAATAGCTATTATTCAAGAATCGTTATGGCTCCATTTAAGGCTCTTTATGGTAGAAGGAGTAGATCTTCTATAGGTTGGTTTGAAAATAGTGAGGTTTCTTTGGTAGGTCTCGGGTTTGGTTATGAGGCTATGGAAAAGGTTTGATTTATTAAAGAGGTTGAAAACGGTTCGAAGTCAACAAAATTCCTATACAAATGTTAGAAGAAGAGATCTTGAGTTTAATGATAATGATTGTATTTACTTGAAAATTTCACATATGAAGGGTTGAATGTGGTTTGGTAAGAAAGGGAAGATTAGTCCTCGTTATATTAGTCCTTATCAAGTTTTAGGCATATTGGTAATGTTTCTTATGTACTTGACTTGCCTAATGATTTAGCATCGGTGCATCCGATTTTCTATGACTCATTCTTGAAGAAATGTGTTGGTGATCCGACATCTATTGGTACCATTGGAGAATCTTGGTATAAAGGAGAGTCCTTCTTATGAAGAGGTTCTGGTTGAGATTTTTAAAAAGCAAGTTAAAAAGTTGATGAATAAAGAAGTTGTGTTAGTAGAGGTGTTGTGGAGGAATCAAATGTCTGAGGGTGCTACTTGGAAAGCCGAGGCCTATATGATGTCCTATTACCCCACTCTCTTTCCCTCTGATTCTATTCTAGCTTGAGGTATTTAGTACCTTATGGTTCATCCTTTTAGTTCCATGTGCCTTAGCCATTCTCATATTTCCTCATGCACGCATGCTCATGAAAATTTGATTTAGTTTGATTGCTTGCTTCATGATTATGTGAAATTGAGCATGATTTGCATGTATGCCTTATGAAATGATGTTTTGAATATGTTTTTATCTTAGAGTCGATGCTCCTCCTTGGTTATGCATTTTAAATGAAGTTGCATTCATGTTGGGCTATTAGATCTCTTCCACCACCCTTCTTATGTTGCCTTGAGTTCCATGCAAGGATGAATATTCCCAAGGGGAGATAATGTAACACCACGAATTTCAGAAAAGAAACAAGACTTCATTAAATTGTAGCAATAGGTTCAAGTCTACGAGACTAGTCTATGGTTTGTAGGACTTTCTACGGGCCGTAGACCATTCTTGTAGAAAAGGAGATAAATAAAATTTTAAAATCAAGTTTGAGTACTTTTTTTCTATAGTTAACTAGGATGGTCTATTGAATGATTGACGAGTGGTAGATGGATCTCGTAGGTAGGTCCAAGACTTTGTGAAATTTCAAGGGGTCAAGTTTGTTTCTACGGTTAGTGTCACGACCCAGGGGTAACCCCTAGATGTAACACAGCCTACTCGACCCTGAAGGGGTCTCATTCAAGCCCTTAACATAATCATAACATAAAAACATGGCAATGATGCGGAAAATTTAAAACTTTTACAATTGAAGTCAAACTTCATTTTTCATAAAGGAAAATCATAAGAGTCTAGACCTTGTCTCATTCCCCATCTAAAACATTTAGAATACAAAGTTTGGGACTTAGCCCTTTACATCAATAAATTCTCAATATACGAAATACTATAGAAACTAAGAAATGGATAACTTGAGGACTCACCAAGCTTAGGGAATAGTCAACCCAAGCTTCACTTGAAACGATATAATATCCTCAACGACCAGAACCTACACTTATAAGAAAATGTAGAGAAAATGGGTTAGCACAATTAATTGTACTAAGTACGGAAGCATGCATAAAATCCTTAAATAATGCAAAAAGGGACATTTAGTTGAAATCATGCCTTTATCAAGTTTAAAAGCCATTATGCACATTTAGAGTAATCACCAAGTCAAATTGTACCGTAAGCCACCTTAGGCTACCATAGTAATGCATCACTTACCTTAACCTCATCCAAGCCAACAATCATAGACAAGGAAGACATCATGTTCATAGTTCATAATAAGAAAGTCATTCTTAACACCAACTCATAGCATGCATACATGGATTCATACATATTCATGTCATAAGTAAACCACACCATAACCCCTTCATTGTTCTATTTGTGCATAGTACAAGTGAAGTCCCATTCCCCCACTACTAAGCAAAGCCCATTAAGAAGTCATAGATATAGCTCATGTTTATGTTCATATTCATATTCATGGTTCCTGTTCATATTCATATTCATATTCATTTATAGCATACATTAACTCATAAAGCATCATGTTATCAAGTACATACGATAATTACTCACAAAGTTCACTTGTGCAATGCATAAGTGAAGTCCCATACCCCCACTAATAATAAGTAAGTCCCTTCAAGTAATCATAGCACATGACTCATGTTTGTGTTCTTAGTTCATTTTCTTGTTCATGTCATGTCATGGATCTTGTTCTTATCATGTAGGGAAGTATAGCCTTAACCGACATAGACCATGTGAGCTACATGGAATCCGGTGTCATGAACCCACACCGAAAAGTGGTGTTCTACTTGCCTAAGGTAGAACTAACATGTTTAGCTTATAGATGGATCCACTAGCTAAGAGACCTATGTGGGTATATAGTTATGGGATAGGGAGATTGCGACTAGGAACCCGTACTAACTAAGGTATAAGGTGATAACAACAAGGTTAAGGGAGATCACAAATAGAGAATTGAATATTAGAATGCGGAAGCACAAAGAAAAGAAACAAAAAAACTAACTAAAGATATGGGAAATTCGAAGGAAAGATCCACGAATTTCCAAGGTTTAGATGTTCTAAGG